>PIJE02007504.1:0-12361 GCA_002895965.2 Coryphaenoides rupestris | reverse complement strand
AGAAACACCAAACCGTGTCAAGCTGTACTTCGTGTCCCTATTTCCAGTTAGACGCGGCATGCGGTACGGGGCCGTGATGACTGACACGCAGCTTTTGTTTCGCTTGTTTTCCTTGGCCGTCCCCCTTCCCTCCTCCCTCCCCCTTCCTCCCACCTCCCCACCATACCACTCCCAATCCATCCATTACGTCTCCTCTCTCAACTGTCCAACCGGTTGCCCTGCGGTTGACACACACCACACACACCACACCACATCACATCATTCACACGCATTCACCACACACACACAACTTCACACACACATATCACTCTCACTCACACACACACACACACACACACCCACACACACACAACACCCACGCACACCACTCACACACACTCACAACACTCACTCTCACACACACACACACCACTTCACCTCACACACATGCATTCACTCACACACTCACTACCCACCACCACTCCATGCATTCACCACACCACACCACGCTTCACTCACCACACAGCACACACATTCAACCATTAACAACACTCCCCACACACATGGCGATCACACACACTATTCACACACACACCTCACACACCACACACGCACACACGCACTCCAACACTCTCGAAAACAACCTAACCCAAAATGGGCGGCTGCGCGGTGCGTTTATAAGATGCTCGTTCATAGAGGAGTACAGTTCATTTTGATGGCAAGCGAAACACCTCTCCAAATGGAGTATGGCATGAAGGAAAATGGCGTTTTATAGCGCGCGGCTTAAAAGGCCATTTTGGGGGGGCCGTGTCTGGTCTGTCTATGCTCATCGAAGTCGTCGGCAGTGGGACGTTTTGACAAATCACACTTAACCTCGAACAACCTCAAATGCTGAGGCGCGACGGGACAAACGAGCGGTTCATCGTTCGGCCACATTAAACCGGTTAGCTAGCGGCTAGTTAGTACGCTATGCTCGTGTGTGTGTGTTGTGTGTGTGTGTGTGGTTTGCGTGTGTGTTGGGTGTGCGGTTGGCGGTGGTTGGTGTTATGTTTGTTTGTCAGTTGTCTTCGGGTGTGTTTTGGGTTGGCGCGTTTCGGGATCCGTGACAAAACAACGACGCCACGTCACGCTTCTGACGGGGCGACGGCAGGACAAACCGTTAGCCGCCGCGCTAATTGGTTATCGCTAGTTGTTTCTGAACTGACGAGCGGTGGGGGTGGCGCGGGTGGGGAGCTGGAGTAGGGCGGTGGGGATCAATCGGCGGCGTGGGTCGGTGTCGTCGTGCGAGTACGGCTTATGTTGTTCGGGCGGTATTGTGGGTGGGAGGGGTGCCGGGGAGGGAGGGGGTTTTGAATGTCGCATATCTTTTTTGGCAAAGGGGTCTTCGCCGTACCCCGTGCGCTTGGCACACGACCCCGCCGCCGCCGCTCGCGCCTCCGCGTTGGGGCTTTTGCGGCGGGCCTTACACGGGCTAAACGAGGCGGCGCTCGGCCCCCTGGATAGGATCCTTACTCGCCGTAGCCAAGAAGCTACAACTGGGGCAGGACTTTTATTAAGCGGGGTCGGAGCGGTGTGTTTCACATAGGGCTGGTGGCGGCGCCCAGACCAACACAGCCTTAACGTCTTATCTCCTATTTATAATGCCAGTTAACGCGCTCTCCCCCCTCTCTCTTTCCCTCCCATCTCTCCCTATCATCTTTCTCTCCTTCTCTCTCTCTCTCTCTCTCTCTCTCTTCTCTCTCTCTCCTCTCTCTCTCCCTTTCTTGTGTTGTCACCTCTTTGTTCTCTCTCTCCTTCCCTTCTGCCTCTCCCGCTCTCTCTCCCATCTCTTCCCCTCTTCCCTTCATCTCTCTCTCTTCTCTCTCTCTCTCTCTCTTCTTTCTGTGTCCTCTGTCTTCTCTCATCTATCCCTCTCTCGATCCCCCCTATCTCTCCTCCATCTCTCTCTCTCTTTCTGTGTGTCCCTTGTTCTCTCCCCTCTGCTTCTCCCGCTCTCTCTCCCCTCTTCTCTCTTCTTCTCTCTCTCTCTTCTCTCTCTCTCTCTCTCTTCTCTCCTTCTGCCTGTCTCTCGTCTCTCATCTCTTCTCTCTCTCTCTCTCCCCTTTCTCTCTCTTCTCTCCTCTCTTCTCCCTCTACTCTCTCTCTCTCCTTTCTGTCCTCTCCCTCTCTCTCTGTCCCCCTCTCTCTCTTCTTCTCTCTCTCTCTCTCTCTCCTCTATCCCTTTTCGTCCCCTCTCTCTTCTTTCTCTCTCTCTCTCTCTCTCTCTCTCTCTCTCTCTACTCTCTCTCTCTTTTCTCACACACACACACACACACGGGGCTTGCCCACATGAGCTGTCTGCATGTGCTGGGTTTATAGAGAGGAGGAGGAAGCACACACACACACACACACACACACACACACAACAACACACAGCACACCACACACCAACCACACCAGCCACACAACAACCACACACACACACACAAAAGCAACACTACCAGCACACACACCAGCACACACACCACACACACCCCTACCATCACCGTCTCACCCCCTGCTAATGGTGACGACTTTTCAAAATGACCTCCGCCCCAAGCGAGTGGTGGGGGGTGAGGGAGGGAGGCAGGGAGGACGGGATGGAATGGAGGGATGGAGGGATGGAGGGGATGGAAGCGTGGGGGGAGGGGAGGGGAGGCATTGTCATGATATCTATAGACAGCAAGCGGGGGGACGTTGGCGGCGTGAAGTGGTTTTTCTGTCGTTGCTTCTTTTGTTTTTTTCTCTCCCGTTGTCGACGTTGTCTTGGCATCTCCTGAAATAATCCTGCCCGGCGCGTCGTCCGCCGCCCCGACGCTGTGAGGAGAGAGCGGGGGGAGAGCCTTTAATAGTGATGGAAGTCTTTTCCGCGGCGGCAGAAGCGGGGCAGGAACTTGGACTTGAGCGCGTGGAAGCGTGTAATTTATTCGTGTTTTAAAATCTGTTCTTACTTAAAGGGTTTAGGAGTTAAGTACGGCCAGGTTGAGTAGTAAATACCGGGTTCCCCACACCACACACACACACGCACACAACACACACACAACACACATACGAATGAGTGCTCGCGAGTGTGGTGATTGTGGTGTGTGTGTGTGTGTGTGTAACTGTTGTGTGTGGTTAGGGGAATATCTACACCAGGCCAATTCCAACTGGCTAAGCCGAACCTTTGAAACCCGACCCCTAACCCGCAAATTTTTATTTTATTTATAGAAACATAATAACCAGATATGAATTTCTTCATATTTCTATCGAGTGCCGAGACGAAAGGCAGTTCAATATTACGGGTTGTCCCGCCGACGCCGACGCCCGCCGGCCGACGCCGCGTACGCCCTGCCGCGACCTCGCATGCTCAATCGTCTGCCTCGGCTGTGGCTGCGAAAGTTTCGGGATCTTACGGAAAAAAAAAAGTGCCGGCAGACTAACAATGTCGTTTGTCCGCGTCGGGAAGGGGCCAAAGGATAAATCGACGGAATCAGGGAAGCACCTCATGATGAAGCCGCGTTGGACCGAAGCCACGCGTCTGACCCCCCCCGCAACCAGACGGATCGGGCGCTCCGCAAACAAAACACAAAAAAAAAGGAGATCCGCAGGACGCCGAGTGCCCCACGGATCACTCGTATTTCACCGGTTCAGACGCTCGTTGACTCGAAGGACTGCGGGGAAACAGAAACAGCCTCTCTTGTGAATCGCCGGGCAGCGGGGAGGATTCTCCATCGGCGGTCTCTCAGAACGAGAAGAGGAGAGGAACCTCCGGACTTCGCTCCGTGTGCGTGGGAGATCCTGAAAAACCTCAGAGTCCTGAAGGCCATGCTCAGCCGTTCTCTCTTGCGGCATGGAGCCTCTACGCGGCCGACGGTAAGGTTGGATTGAACGCCCTCGCTTTTGCTCCATCCCTAAGAAAACGCCAACGTTCCGACACAGACGATCGTCACACACACGACGTCGAACGCTCTTGCGTTGTTGGCGGTTTTTTTCGAACCCTTCTGGGTAGTTAAGACGAGCAGAGGTGATGATGTCACCGTGGCTAGATCTTTATGCTTATCCTGAAGGACATTTGATTGTGCCAGGGGTTGCTCAAAAATTAGACAACGGCGTACGTTTTCAAGACGTATAATGGAAATGTGTTATTAAGAAATAAAGTGTATTCAGCCTAATAGAATAACAATAATGGTGAGTACATTTAGTGGAAAAAAATATAAGTTAACTAGAATAAAGTCAGGCAAATGCTACTTGAAAAAGTATCTTGCTCATGAGTTTGGTGTACTCAGGAGAAGATGTTTTTTGGATTTCGTTGAATGTTAACAACATGATCTCTTGTTAGCTTGATGTTTATTAATATCAGCCAATTCTGTTAATCTTTCTGTTAATAATTGGATTCAGTTGATTCACTGATGCTTAATAGCTCAAGGCCATTTATTTTTAATTTTTTTTTAATAATATGAATTATATAAAAGTACTTTAGTCGCATTATTTTTAACAGGTTTCAGTAGTTAAGGTACAACGTTCTTTCTCTCTGCAACGTCTAATGAAATGAGTTTAGATTTTATTCTTTTTGAGTTTGAAGTGACTATTTAAAAATAATACATTTAAAAAAAACTCTAGTATTTAGATTTGTGTGTATGTGTATGTTGTTGTGTGTGCTGTGTGTGGAGAGGTGTGTGTGTGTGAAGAGAGAAAGAGTGCGTGTGTGTGTGAGAGTGTGTGTGTGTGTGTGTGATGTGTGTGTGTTCTGAAAGTTATTTGCTTGCAAGGGTGTGTGTTGCATGTGTGATGTGTTGGATGCTGTGTGGTGTGTGTGGGTGTGCAGTGTGTTGTGTCGTGTGTGATGCATGTGTGTGTGTGTGCGTGTTGTGTGTGTGTGTGTGTTGTGAATGTGTGTGTGCGTGTGTGCGTGGTGTCACTCCCCGTACTTGAGGTGTGTCTGAGTGCCTATTGTCCCTCGTTCCTCCTCTCTCACCTGGTTCTGAGAGGGTTATCCATATGCCCCCCATCCCCCAATTTCCTTCACCCCTCCTCACCCCTCCTCACCGCACCCCCCCCCCCCTCCCCCTCAACCCCTCTACCTCCTCTTCCTCCCTGTCAGCGAATGTTGAACCTGATCACCATCAAAACGGGTGTCCCGTTCGCCATATAGTGTTGGTGTGTTGATGGGCGAACTCCGCCCTCCCAGAGACGTCCCGGACTGCTTTCATTATTATCCTCTAAATTTCATATCAGCCCTGTCTCCTCGTGTTGTGGCAGTCACACCAGACACACCATAATACACACACACACACACACACACACACACACACAGCACCACACACACACACACACAGCGCGCACACATGAGAGAACTAGAGAGAGACAGACAGAGAGTCAGCAGAGGACAGACAGAGGAGAGAGAGACAGAGAGAGACGACAGGAGAGGACCAGAGAGAGACCAACACGAACACAACAATGCCTCAACTCGAGACAGTTCACACACAAACACACACAACACACACACACACACACACACACACATTGTGTCCTTTGCCGTTCACACGCACCACACATGAACGCAAACACGACACAACAACAGAGCGACACACACCAACAAAGCAGAACACATAAGGTTATGACACACACACGATTACACACCCCCACACCACCAACGCTTCCCTCTCTCTCCCACACACACACACACACACACACACACAGCGCGCACACATGAGAGAGAGACATAGAGAGAAGGACAGACATAAGAGAGAGACAGACAGGACAGAGAGAGAGAGAGACAGAGCGAGACAGAGAGAGACCAAAACAAAACACACACATGCTCACTCAAGGTTCACACACACACACCACACACACACACACACACACACACACACATTGTGTCCTTGCCGCCAAATGCACACACATGACGCGCACACACACACACATGTGAGAGAGAGAGACACTCACGCACAGACACACACCAAACAAAAGCAGAACACACAGAAGGTTCTGGCGCACACACACACACATACCCACCACCCCCCCCACCCCCCACACACCACACACACACACACACACACAACCACACACGCCAGGACACACACCAAACAAAAGCAGAAACACTTACAAGGTTCTGGCGCACACACACACACATGCACACACACACACACACACACACACACACACACCCTAAACAATCACTATGCTACACATACAACGTCCAGACACACACACACACACACACACACACACACACACACACACACACACATATGTCAGGCCTTTCTTCCGACGTTCTCGGTACTAAAATAACTATTTTATTTAATGCAAGCCCGCGGGTCGACCCACAGAAACACACTCAGTGTCTGTGATTAGATTATCCCGCCCTCTCTCTCTCTCTCTCTCTCTCTCTCTCTCTCTCTTTCTCTCTCTCTCTATCTCTTCTCGTCTTTTTTTAAACCAGCTTGTTACCTCCGGACCCCCCTGGTCGACTCCACCCCTCCGCCGCCGCCCCCCGCCCCCCCCCCCCCCCCCCCCCCCCCCCCCCCCCCTCCCGCCCCTCTCTCTCTCTCTCTCTCTCTCTCTCTCTCTCTCTCTCTCATCTCTTCGTATTTCTCCGGGTGTTCCTGAGATCGTGGCGTTCCGAAAGCGGTGCTGGGCCCCGTGGTTCCGTGACCCCTGACCCCACGTGGGCGATCCCACCAGATGTGGAGTGTGTGCAGGGACACCGGGGGTCTGGCGTGGGGAGGCCCCCCCTCTCCCCACACTGCCACAGAGAGCATGGCCAGGGGGGCTCTGTCAGCAGCATTATCAATCATACTCCCTCGCTCGCGCTCTCTCTCTCTCTCTCTCTCTCCCTCTCCCTCTCTCTCTCCCTCTTATATTCTCTGCCATTTCCATCTCTCTCTCTCTCTCTCTCTCTCTCTCTCTCTCTCTCTCTCTCTCTCTCTCACTCCCTGCCTTACTTTCACTCTTTTACTATCTCTCTCCCTTCTCTCTTTTCTGTCTTTCTTTTTTTCTCTCTTTCTTTCTCTCCCTTTCTCTCTCTCCCTAACTTTTCTCACTTGTACGTGCTCACCCTCTCTCTCCCTCCCTCACCCTCTCTCTCCCTTTATGCTCTGCCTCATACTATCTCTCTCTCTCTCTCTCTCTCTCTCTCTCTCTCTCTCTCTCTCTCTGTATTTTCTCTCTCACTTTGTCTCCTTTGGGTAGCGAGTCGCTGTCTCTCGCTCACGTCTCTCTCACTTTTAACCCGTCAACATCTTTATTTCCTATTTCTTAAACTAAATCGGAAAAAAAAAAAACGAAAAACTTTGGCTTTAGTTTCTCTCAGTTTTTCCACGGCCCTCCCGCTCCGGCCTCACACTCCTCCATCGTCCACGTTTTACTTTACTAATGTTCTTTATTTTTCCCTTTTCTTCCTGAGCCTTAATCTCCCCCCTCTCTCTCCTCCCTCCCTCCCTCCCTCCCTCCCTCCCTTTAGTCCTGGCGCGCCGCGTGTTCATAAATAACAAGTCGGTTAGATTGATAACGTCGTCGCGGGCGAAGGACACGGCGAGGTGATCCGCTCGCTAACTTGAAAAACAGGAGATTCTCTTTCCCTCCGTCTCCACGCCCGGGGAGCCTCACCCGGAGATAAAGACAGATAAAGTCCGGGACCGGACAGAAGGACAAACACAAGCCGAGCGATAATTCAGCTCCGGATTTAACGGGGAAACATGAAAACTGTTGTCCAGCCACCGGCGCCACGTCCACACTGCTCCATCGCCTGCCGCCGCCGCTCTCTCCATCGCCGCGCCGCCTTCCTTCCATCGCCGCACACTCCTCCATGGCCAACCACTCCTCCTCGCCGCCGCCTCCTCCTCGCCACTTTGCCACCGACAACCTCCTCCTCACCACCTCCACCACCTCTCCTCCACCACCGACATGTCCCGTCCTCAGCCACCACCTCCACCTCCTCCACCACCCCTCCACCATCACCACCACTCCACCACCATGTGCGCGGTAGAGGCTTTTAAGTTGTTGATCGCTGTAACTTCTTAGGGCGGTTGACAAAGTGTAATGGAGTATGGAGGCGGGGTGTAGTGTGGGGGGTTGGGGTTGGGTGGAGGTGGGGTTGGGTGGTGTGGGGGGTTTCCAACCAGCCTTGAGAAATTATGATGCCAGTTTGCCCGCGCCCATCCGGCGTGGAGCTGTTCCCCGACTCTGACAACCTGGCACTTCGAACGCACACACACACACACACACACACACACACACACCACACACACACACACACACCGTACACACACACACACGCCCGACCCCCTTCCACCCCCTACGCACTCCTAACCACAGGCCTGAGAACACTTCATCTGCAATCAGAGCAAATGGAGCACACACACACCACACAACACACACACAACACAACGTCCACACAACACATGTTCACACACACACACACACCAGCACGCGTAAACACAACTAACTTAAAAACTAACAACAACCAACAACAACAACATACCTGGGGTGGATCCCCATGCAGGACCTGCCAATCTGTCTTTGGTGCATTTTTAAAGCATCACTCGGTAATTGAACCCGAATGCTCACACTGGCAGATTTGCATGTGGTGGTGGTGTGTGTGTGTGTGGTTGTGGTGTGTGGGGGGGGGGTGGTGGTGTGTGTGTGTGTGTGTGTGTGTTGGTGTAGGAATGGACATTTTGGTGTTGTGTGTAGTGGAGGTGGGGGTGAAGGGTTGTAGAGTGGGGTGGTTGTTGTGTTGTTGTGTGTGTGTTGTGTGTGTGTGTTGCTGTGTGTGTGTGTGTTGTGTGTTGTGAGGGGGGGGGTGGGCGGGTGGGGTTAGTGGGTGGGGTGGGTGGGAGCAGCTGGTACACACCAGTATGACTCCCGCTCAACCAGTCCGTCTGACTTCATATGTAGCACTTAATTGGTTCCCAAGGCAAGAATGAAATATTTAGCTCGCACGTCCTTTAAAATGCGATTGATTCTGATCTGACAGCTGTGCCTGTCCCACGCGAGGGGAGAGACAGTGAGCGAGCGAGCTAGGGAGACACAGCGAGAGAGAGAGAGAGAGAGAGAGAGAGAGAGAGAGAGAGAGAGCAGGCCAAGACTGTCTGGGCTGGGTGCCTAAGTATGGCACGACACTGGAGCGCGGCACACAAACAGCAGCAGCAGCATCTATGGCGGAGGCACAATGCAAGGAATCACGTTGGAACGCCATTATGTCTTAATGCTAAACATGCTCTCCCCCCTCTCCCTCCCTCTCTCTCCCTCTCCCTCTCTCTCCCTCCCTCTCTCTCTCTCTCTCTTCTCTGTTTAAAAGCGTCCTCTATTTAACCCTAAGGATAGACATCTAAGAAGGCTTCATGTTGTACAACACACTGATTTTTATCACATCCGCGACACGTTTCAACGTTTCCCGGTTGCAAAAACATTATTTTTATTGTGTACAAATATTAACAGGATTACCAATTCTTCTTCTTCTTCTTCTTCTTCTTCTTCATCTTCTTCTTCTTCACAAATATGATGTTTCGGTGCCATTGTGTAACTTGTAGGCTGCAGGGTTTTTAAATTCGTCCGGGGTTTCAAATCAATGCTATACACATTTAAAATGATTAATAACAGGATTATCAATTAGGGTGCAGGGTTTTGTAAATGTGTCCAGGGTTTCAATCAATGGTATACACATATATTATTATTATTGTTATTATCAGGGGCGGCGCCAGGGATTTAGGGCCCCGTGCAAAGAAACCATACAAGGCCCCACCACGGCCGAGCGGGAACAAAGTTGTTATTTTACAAAAAACTAATTTCAACGTAATTTAAACCATCATTATACATATGGACCCATATAATACTGTGAGAGTATCACGCTTAAGAGAGCATTATTTTATTCATGTTTGTTTAAGTAGGCTATTTATTATGTCAGAGGGGCCCTCCAGTGTATATTGTTTTATTCTTTTTGATAAAGAAAATTTCAGTCTATCCACCAGTTTATTTTGCCAATTTTACTGTTCTGTAGTTGTGTCACGAATTACTCAGAAGAAAAGAAATCCAAATAAAAACAAACTTTTAATTTCAGGCTTTTAGAGGGGCCCTCCTCCACTGTGGGCCCCTGGGTAGTCAGTCCCACTTGTCCCAGTCCGACGCCCCTGGTTATTATACACTATATATATATATATATAGTATAGCGTGGGAAAGGAGGACATATCAAATATATCAAATCACAATGAATTAAGGTGATTAATCGTGCGGGGTGACGCGATGGAGGTGCGATCAGGGGTCACGGAATAAAACGCATTAAACGCACTTTTACGCACGACGCACGCAACAACCGGGGGCCCCCAACACACACACACACACACACACACACACACATACACACAATTCCATGCACACACACACGCACACACACACACACACACACATCTTTTATATAAGAGCTGCACACACTTCATTCCTACCTGTCAGCCTCGGAACATCACAGGGTAATTCTTTATTAAGTGAAAGGGCATCGGGGACCCCGTGATCCAATTTAAGTACATTGGGCAGAATAGAAGACTAATTAAAACCCATATTTTTACATTATTAATTTTGGAACTTCACTTTTAATGAATGTGAAATGACAGCGCTTCCATTTATACCCGCGTACACGTCGGGCTGCGCGGCCGGGGAATTCTGCAGGAGTCCTCATCCAACATCCAACATCCAGCAGCTCACTGCAGCAAAGTTTAGACAGGGGTGTGTGTGTGTGTGTGTGTGTGTGTGTGTGTGTGTGTGTGTGTGTGTGTGTGTGTGTGTGTAGATGGACACACACACACACACACACACATGCACATGCAAGCTCACACACATCTAAGAACACACATCTAAGAACAAAGTTGAGACAAAGGTGGATGTGTGTGTGTGCATGTGTGTGTGTGTGTGTGTCTCTGTGTGTGTGTGTCTGTGTGTGTGTGTGTGTGTGTCTCTGTGTGTGTGTGCATGCGAGTGTGATTTCTGGGTCATTGGAGTTGACCTGGACAAAAAGGTCAACAGCAACAAAGAATATAAAAACGTATTTTATGAACAATAATAATAATAACTGACAAACTAACAATGCATGACTTAGACTTACTGTAAATTAGTTATTATTGTTATTTTATTTTTATTATTCTACTGCTTATTTCTCTATTGTTTTATTCTATTGCTATGCAACCTGGCACAAGAATTTCCTTCGGGATTAATAGAGTTCTATCTTATCTTATCTTATCTTTCTTATCTTATAAAATAATAATAATTAATATAAAATATAATAATAATAATAAATAATAATAATAAAAATCATCATCATCATAACTATCATAATAATTAAAAAAAGAAGAAGTAGAATATGGATAATATTCTGAATTAAAGTGAGAAAGATTTTCAAGAGTTTCAAAGTTGGAGCAGGTCTGGTTGGGGCTGGCAGAGGCCGGGGGAGGCTGGGGGAGGGTGGAGGGGGAGGCTGGGGAGGCCGGGGGAGGCTGGGGGGAGGGTGGAGGGGGAGGCTGGGGGAGGGTGGGGGAGGCTGGGGGAGGGGGGGAGAGAGAGAGAGAGAGAGAGAGAGAGAGAGAGAGAGAGAGAGAGAGAGAGAGAGAGAGAGAGAGAGAGAGAGAGAGAGCGAGTCAGTAACCAGGCCAGCTGTAGCTGGAGGCCTGCTGTCACCGGCCCCTCATTTGTTACCCCTCACACCTGTAAGACGAACAGGGGGAAGAAAAACAGGGACACAAGATTGATAAAGAAACGAAAGAAGGTGGAGAGAGGTAGGAGAGCAGAGAGAGAGAGAGAGACAGACTAAGAAAAGAACACAGAGAGGGAGAGACGGAGAGGGAGATGGAGAGACGGAGAGAGAGAGAGAGAGAGAGAGGCTGCCGCCGACGCCGGCTCTCATTAACGTCGTGCTCCATTTTTCCCTCGCATCCGTCGCGCGGAGAGCGGCCTCTTCTATTTTAGCAGCGTCACCTTTAATTGTCCATCCTGCCCTCTAATCAGACCATTAAGGAGAACGACCCCGTTCTCCCGCAAACTTTAATTATCTGGCCGCCGAGCCACCGGCCACCGTCGCCGAGAGAGAGAGAGAGAGAGAGAGAGAGAGAGAGAGAGAGAGAGGGAACACACCACTTGTCAGCTCGCAGGGGGGCCCTCCACCATGCGTTAGGGGGTGGCGGGCGGGGGGGGGGGCGCACCAACATGGCAACGCACGCAACGCAACGTGGAAGCTCCCTGTTCCTTTACCAGGTGAAGCTGATGTGAGGGCGGGAGAGGAGGGTTGGCGGTGGGGTAGGATAAAACTTATTGAGTGTGTGTGTGTTGCTGTGAAATAAAGAACTGAACAGCGGTGGGGGGGGTAGGATGAGGATGAGGATGAGGATGGCGTGTAAGA
>PIJE02007500.1:0-12370 GCA_002895965.2 Coryphaenoides rupestris | reverse complement strand
TTATTGATTGATTGTAATTATTGTTATTGTAATTACTTACAGATGATCCAATGGGACACAAAGAGGGCAGTGGTGACTACCAGAATGTTAGAGAGTGTGTGGTGGTCAGGACTTGCCAATGGTTACATCACATGAACCGGTTCAAATGGAAGGAGACACTGTCTAGCTATAAGACTGTAAGACAAACTGTATCATGACATGAGCTCATCTTACCTTGAACCTGCAGGTTAAGAGTGATTTCATCGGCGCCCCAGTTGTTGCTGGCCACACAGCTGTAGTTCCCAGAATCCTCAGCTTTCACAGTGCGGATGATGAAGCTACCGTTGCCATGGACGCTCCGACGGCTGTCCACCAGGACAGGAGTAGGGGTCCCATTCGTGCTGGATGAGGAAGAAAAGAGAAATATAGAAATATGACTTTACTATACACAGGCAATGATACACGCAGTATCTTTGCAGATTCATACAAGAGGGGGATTCCCAGAGGTTCCCAGAAGTCCATATTTGAACTCTCAACATGCAGATCTAGAGCACAGGAGGAAGAGATAAATGATAGCAAATAGGAAATTAAATGCCAATATTTTGTAATGTATTCAACATTCATTTAAATATTAATCAGGACTGCATGGTTATTAATGAAATACATAATAATGACATAATACTATAATGTAGGCGGTGCCGGCTTTGGGCTCCGGGCGCCCGAAGGAAAAAGTAATCATAATTATAACAATTGAATGTTATGTTTTAATTCTCTGACCACCTGGCAAGCTAGCATTGACTACACTGCATCCATTCTCCTGTTGCACAAGAGGCTGGCCTTCCTAACACCGCCAAGTACAAATATCAAATGCCTCAAAATAATATATCAATGAACAAAATAATCATCTTCATCTTTTCAAGAAGATGAAGATGAAGATGATGCAGAATTACGTCATTGGACCTCCCAGTTCAGATGCTCGTACAAATGGGCTTTTGGTCCATTCCCCAATGGGATATTTTTTGGACTATTGGGGGAGGCAGGAGCGGGTTACGGTTTTGCACATCGCGGGAGCGGGTCTTGAACTTCAGACCATTGCGGGACTGTGATGTTGGGCCTTAAGTATGCGTGTGGGGCCCTACGCCACGCGCGCCAAAATAGGGCAAAAACACAGGGCATCCATGGCTTGCTTACTTTCCCTTCAGCCACTTGATGGTAGGAGGAGGGTCTCCCACGGCCTTGCACGGCAGGACCATGTCCTTCATCCAGGGCGTGGTCACCGTACCGTTGAAGGTCAGGATGCGGGCAGGAGCTGAGGGGGGAAACACACATGAACACACATTAAGCACACAACACACATACGCATACACACAGAGAGAGAGTGGAGAGTACGTTTACCAAGGCATGCGATTTGTGAGGACGCGGTTTGTCATCTACCGATATGATCCTGATGTAACAGTATGACTGAGTTCTGGGCATCCGGGTGGAAGCTGGAACGTAATCAGCAACAGAAGGACTACCTTTTGCCAGAGGCTCCACCGTGATCTTTTCGCTGTTGTTGCCATGGCCGGCCGCCGTCACGGCAACCACCCAGATGCTGTACTGCCTGTTGCGTGGTTGCCGTGACGGCGGCCGGCCATGGCAACAACAGCGAAAAGATCACGGTGGAGCCTCTGGCAAAAGGTAGTCCTTCTGTCGCTGATTACGTTCCAGCTTCTACCCGGATGCCCAGAACTCAGTCATACTGTTACATCAGGATCATATCGGTAGATGACAAACCGCGTCCTCACAAATCGCATGCCTTGGTAAACGTACTCTCCACTCTCTCTCTGTGTGTATGCGTATGTGTGTTGTGTGCTTAATGTGTGTTCATGTGTGTTTCCCCCCTCAGCTCCTGCCCGCATCCTGACCTTCAACGGTACGGTGACCACGCCCTGGATGAAGGACATGGTCCTGCCGTGAATAAAAGTTAATAGATCATTTAAATAGACATCGTTAATGGCTGTATATAAAACTGCTTCACTGACGAGCTCGGAAGCCCTTCTAGTCTATCATGTGAGGTTACATTTATTACTGCACTGAAACTGAAACAAAACGACAATTCAAAGTTGCTATTGGGTGAAGTTTATGTGCAGTGATGGATGATGCTGAGCTCCTGAAACCACCGAGCAGCATCCCCCATCGTCAAGGGACGCGTTCCCGGACAGGCCGCCATCCGCTGGTACCCGGGTAAGGAGGGCCCCGCGATTAACAACGATGATAAATCGCCACGGCGACTTGTGCGGCTGTGATTGGTCCTCCCCTCGAAGATGGAGCACTTTAATCTCCCACTCTAACACACCTAATCGTCCTCGTTACTTTTTAATCTGTCCACTGGCAACTTTCTTTGTGTTATATAGGAGGAACAGCACTGAACGTTCACGGGGGATAATGAAAAAACAAGGAGAATTTGGATTAAACGCTAGTGTTTGACATTAGGATCAAAATGTCATTAGTGACTGCTACTAGTGTAGGTGAGGGTTGGTATGAAGTCCAGCCATCTGTAACTCTGTGTTGTGTGTGTGTGTGTGTGTGTGTGTGTATGTGTGTGTGTGTGTGTGTGTGTGTGTGTGTGTGTGTGTGTTTGTGTGTGTATGGTGTGTGTGTGTGTGTGTGTGTGTGTGTGTGTGTGTGTAGCATTGTGTACTGGTGTGCGTGTTATAACCTAGATCTGTTCGTACACTGCATGTTTCCCGGTATCTCCAGACGCAAAGTCAGGGTCTGGATTTGGATAAGGTTCAAGTGTCGTCTCGCGCACGCAGGTATGCCCCTGGTTGGTCCGCGGGGGGAACTTGGTGTGAGAGGCGCAAAAGACGTACTTGCGATATAACCCTGGCTCCCAGATATTACTTCATCTAAGGTTTAAAATTTACCCAGAGCTTCCACAGACGCATTCCTCTCTTTGGTTCCCCTTGGATGGAGACGATTAATTCTGCTAAAAGAAACATTAATTTCTAAAAACCCGACATACAGCCCAGTTATTTTTTTATTTGTAATAAGGAGATATGTGTATGCATGCAATGGCCTACCTATACATTTAATTCACTTAGGAACTCGATGGTTCATTGACTGCACTAAACTATTATATGGGCAAAAAAATACATATTCTGATCCTTGCATGGCAATAAAACTGTGTTTTGGCTGTATTTACATTTCTATTTAGCCACCTTTAGACACCTTGATTCAACATAATCACAGTTATTCACTTTCCAAGTCATCTGTTTATTTGGATTGGGATGTTCATTTATTTTTGTAATTACTTTTACAAGTATGATCCAATGTGGACACAAAGTAGGGCACAAGCCGTGGGTGACTTACCAGATGTTTTTTTAGAAGGGAGGTGGCGTCTCTCTGGATGAGCATGAACACAGATAGTGTTAGATTACATGTCTACTCATGAACGGCTGAACATCATGGAAGGCGTGATTCACGGTCTAGACTATTATAACTGACATACTGTCTACTTTCTATAGAACAAAGGCATTGCACCAAGTCACCCCCCAGGGATGGCACATACATAGCTTTGCTTCATGAACTCCATATCCGACATGTCAGAGGCGGCATGTTTGACTCATTGCCTGACTCACCCGCCCTGAAGATGATTATTTTGTTCATTGATATATTATTTTGAGGCATTTGATATTTGTACTTGGCGGTGTTAGGAAGGCCAGCCTCTTGTGCAACAGGAGAATGGATGCAGTGTAGTCAATGCTAGCTTGCCAGGTGGTCAGAGAATTAAAACATAACATTCAATTGTTATAATTATGATTACTTTTTCCTTCGGGCGCCCGGAGCCCAAAGCCGGCACCGCCTACATTATAGTATTATGTCATTATTATGTATTTCATTAATAACCATGCAGTCCTGATTAATATTTAAAGAAGGTGTCCTCTCCTAACACCAGGCCATTATCCCAGGATACAATAATCGAACACTGCTCTCAAAAATAAAACAAATGAAACAAAATCCTCTCTTTCAGCAAGAGAAAGAGAGGAAGATATGCAATTCGTCATACGCCGCAATCTCTGACAGAAGGCTCCTCCGCAAGGAATGACTAGCGAGGCAAATCCGATCGGAAAACTGTCGACCATGGCAGACTGTTAGTGGCCTTTACCCTAATGTGGCTAGACCGGGCCGCCAAAATAGGGGCCGACAAAACACCAGGCCGCCGAGCATTCACCGTATGTAATTGGCTTGCTTTTGACTGATCCTTTCAGGCACACTCTTTTGGATAGGAGGAGGGCGCCCGGGGCCCAAAGCCGGCACCGCCTACATTATAGTATTATGTCATTATTATGTATTTCATTAATAACCATGCAGTCCTGATTAATATTTAAATGAATGTTGAATACATTACAAAATATTGGCGTTTAATTTCCTATTTGCTATCATTTATCTCTTCCTCCTGTGCTCTAGATCTGCATGTTGGGAGTTAAAATGTGGACTTTAAACCTCTGGGAATCCCCCTCTTGTATGAATCTGCAAAGATACTGCGTGTATCATTGCCTGTGTATAGTAAAGTCATATTTCTATATTTCTCTTTTCTTCCTCATCCAGCACGAATGGGACCCCTACTCCTGTCCTGGTGGACAGCCGTCGGAGCGTCCATGGCAACGGTAGCTTCATCATCCGCACTGTGAAAGCTGAGGATTCCGGGAACTACAGCTGTGTGGCCAGCAACAACTGGGGCGCCGATGAAATCACTCTTAACCTGCAGGTTCAAGGTAAGATGAGCTCATGTCATGATACAGTTTGTCTTACAGTCTTATAGCTAGACAGTGTCTCCTTCCATTTGAACCGGTTCATGTGATGTAACCATTGGCAAGTCCTGACCACGACACACTCTCTAACATTCTGGTAGTCACCACTGCCCTCTTTGTGTCCCATTGGATCATCTGTAAGTAATTACAATAACAATAATTACAATCAATCAATAACAATTGATTGAACAATTGATCACTTGGAAGTTATGTTGAATCAAGGTGTCTAAAGGTGGCTAAATAGAAATGTAAATACAGCCAAAACACAGTTTTATTGCCATGCAAGGATCAGAATATGTATTTGCCCATATAATAGTTTAGTGCAGTGCAATGAAAACCATGAGCCAAGTGATTCAGAAGAGGCCTGCATGCAAAATATGATCCTATAATAAATAACCTGTTGTTTTGGGTTCTAGAAAATTATGTTAAAGACAATACTGTCACCAGGACAAAGAAGATGCTTCTGGGAAGCTCTGGTAAATAACTTGATCAGTAATTCTAGACAGGTAATCTAACACAGTCATCAACCCCTCTCCCCAGTCCCCCCGGACCAACCACGCCTTACCGTTACCAAGACGACCACCACATCCATCACGCTGTCTTGGATACCGGGAGACAATGGAGGGAGCTCTATTAGAGGTTAGTATGACGCACACACGCACTCACACACACACAGCCACACACACACACACACACACACACACACACACACACACACACACCACACAGCCACACACACAAACACACACAACCACACACACAGAGTTACAGATGGCTGGACTTCATACCAACCCTCACCTACACTAGTAGCAGTCACTAATGACATTTTGATCCTAATGTCAAACACTAGCGTTTAATCCAAATTCTCCTTGTTTTTTCATTATCCCCCGTGAACGTTCAGTGCTGTTCCTCCTATATAACACAAAGAAAGTTGCCAGTGGACAGATTAAAAAGTAACGAGGACGATTAGATGTGTTAGAGTGGGAGATTAAAGTGCTCCATCTTCGAGGGGAGGACCAATCACAGCCGCACAAGTCGCCGTGGCGATTTATCATCGTTGTTAATCGCGGGGCCCTCCTTACCCGGGTACCAGCGGATGGCGGCCTGTCCGGGAACGCGTCCCTCGACGATGGGGGATGCTGCTCGGTGGTTTCAGGAGCTCAGCATCATCCATCACCGCACATAAACTTCACCCAATAGCAACTTTGAGTTGTCGTTTTGTTTCAGTTTCAGTGCAGTAATAAATGCAACCTCACATGATATACTGGAAGGGCTTCCGAGCTCGTCAGTGAAGCAGTTTTATATACAGCCATTAACGATGTCTATTTAAATGATCTATTAACTTTTATTTTAAAGATTTGCATAATTATTCATTTTGAAAAATAATACTGCTAAATTAGGGCTGTATTGGTCATGTATCAATCTGCATTCTCTCTCTCTCTCTCTCTCTCTCTCTCTCTCTCTCTCTCTCTCTCTCTCTCTCTCTCTTTCTCTCTCTGACCTTCATCCCTTGACCTCTGACCCCTGCAGGTTACATCCTACAGTACTCTGAGGACAACAGCGAGCAGTGGGGCAGCTTTCCCATCAGCCCCAGTGAGCGTTCGTACCGCCTGGAGAACCTCAAGTGCGGCACCTGGTACAAGTTCACGCTGACGGCCCAGAATGCCGTGGGGCCGGGGCGGATCAGTGAGATCATCGAGGCCAAGACTCATGGGAAAGGTAATGAAGGCAGCCATGCCCTCTCTCCATGTTACACGCTGCTACCCGGCTCACAGCAGAGGCTCCCCTCCTAGGTTCATTAAAGCTTAAATCTCACCGGAAGGTTTAAAGTTTAATTCTACGCTTCACTCGTTTAGTTGCCATGGCCGGCCGCCGTCACGGCAACCACCCAGATGCTGTACTGCCTGTTGCGCGCCAGGTTGGGGATTCTATAGAAGTACACGTCCGGGGAGGCCTCAAACTCGCTCATCACCTATGGGGAGCACAGACATAAAATACATAAATACTTGACAAGTTAAATCTCATTTTATTCAGAGCTTTAGTCTGGTACATTGAGAAAAGTACATCACTTTACGAGAATGCAGCCTGACTGACTAACTAACTAACTAACCGCTGTCCCCTAATCTAACCAGTGATGATGGCAACATGTAGGGTGCTGAGAGACATACACACCATGGGGTGGAGGTTGGAGCAGAAGACGATGTATTTCCTGATGATGCCGTTGAGCTTCAGTGGTGGGAGCCAGGACACAAACACCACAGAGCTGGTGGAGGCAGCCGCCTTCACCCCGGCAGGGGGTCCAGGAACTGGAGGTGTGAATCAATCCATCAATCGATCGATCGGTTTTGGTGCATTTTAGTCTTTGGTCCTCTGGCGTATAATGGACTCCACACATTGTGCGATTTTGACAGCCTTGATAATTGTGTGTATTGTATCCAAATGATAAAATATTGAAAATTGAAATTGAAATTCAATATTGAATGTTGAATATCGAATTGTACGATTCAAATTCAGTAGTGGATCAGCTGGCGGATCGGCCCACCACCTGTCATGTTGACCTATTTTGCCAACCAGGGTTCCCGGCGCGGTCCTGTGTGGGGTCCGTTAGCGGTCGTGTGTGTATCTCACCGTCCTCCTTGGTGCGTACGTAGATCTGCTCGCTGCGGACCCCGTCGCCGGCCCGGGTGAAGGCCAGCACCTGGATGCTGTAGTTGGTGTACTTCTCCAGGTAGTCCAACTCTAGGGAGGGCTGCACCGTGGTCACGTTCCTGATGTCCCCCAGCTCTGTGGGGGGGCGAGAGGGACCAAGGATCAAGACAATTGGCTCTCAATACTACATCAAAAACATACCACTGTCAATTTGTATCTATAGGAATCGGTTAAATTGTGTGCCATTTAGTGTTTCATTTCCACAAAGACCATACTGTATGTCCTGGGGATTTATTTATTGACGCACTGTATACACACATACTCATACACACAAACAAACAAAAGGTTAATACAAAATGGCGACCTTTTGGTCGTCATAAATGCCTTTATTTATTACCGAGCATGTGCTGGGGCTGTTTATAGATATAGTCATGCTCATATATCTCCTCCCCCCTGCACTACTCCTCTCTCCTCTGGTCTCTCTGTCCCTCTGTCTCTCTCTCTGTGTCTCTGTGTGTCTCTCTCTCTATGTCCTTGACTATATGGCTCACCAGTGTGCCACTCAGCATTGGGCAGCCTTTCCTGAGTTATTGCCTGGTGAATTATTGATGATGTAGGCCTGGCTAAGATGGAGGTTGAATCATTCCTATGGGGCCTATGTGTACATACCATAGAGAGAGAGAGGGAGAGATAGGGAGAGAGAGAGAGAGAGAAGCATACAGTGGATTTAAACCTAATATATTTTAGAAAAATCCTCCAAAATGGTAAAGGTTATTCAATGATATGAAGACATTAATGCAAAAGAATCGGTACAAAAAACAACATCACTATACTGTATCATATCATACTGTATATGATACTGTATGTATGTGTGTGTGTGTGTGTGTGTGTGTGTGTGTGTGTGTGTGTGTGTGTGTGTGTGTGTGTGTGTGTGTGTGTGTGTGTGTGTGAGTGTGTGTGTGTGCATAGTTGCCCTCTATATGCGAAATGCAACTGAAATGTATTAATACATTAACTCGGGACAGAATATGGTGTTGGTCCTTTCTGATTAAATTTGCATTATTTGCTCTGGGGGTTTTCCTGCAGAAATTGGATATGTATTTTGCGAATTCGTGCAGAACTGCAAAGTAATACATAGCACCACTATTCCAGATTGCTACAGGGCTTAAGGGCTGGTGCAGACTGAGCCATGGAATTACAGCACCCCCTAGTGGATAGTGACAGCACAAGCAGCATCATTCCATGTGAGAAATGATGGTGATGTGTTCGTGTTGTTTATGTGTGTGTGTGTGTGTGTGTGTGTGTGTGTGTGTGTGTGTGTGTGTGTGTGTGTGTGTGTGTGTGTGTGTGTGTGTGTGTGTGTGTGTGTGTGTGTGTATGCTGTGTGTGTGTGTATGTGTGTGTGTGTGTGTGTGTGTTTGTGGCTATTTGTGTGCGTTGTGTGCGTGCGTGGTGCGTGTGACTGTATGTACAGTGTTTGTCTAGTATGTACGTATGTGTGTGTGTGTGTCTGTCTATATTTGGGTGTGTGCGTGTGTGTGTGTGTGTGTTGTGTGGTGTGTGTGTGTGTGTGCGTGTGTGCATGTGTTGCATACGAATGTGTGTGTCTGTATGATGTGTGTCTGTACATATGTGTGTGTGTGTGTCTGTACATGTGTGTGTGTGTGCTGGTGTGTGTGTGTGTGTGTGTGTGTGTGTGCGTGTGTGTGTGCGTGTACTGCACCTCCATCCGGCAGGTTGGCCCAGTAGATGACGCGTATCCCTGAGGTTTCCGTTAGGGGGCGTCGCGGGGCAGGGTCATCCAGGACAGGGAGATGACCTCGGGGGACTTGGCCACAGCCAGGACGTTCTCCGGGGGTCGGGAGGGCACTGCCAGGAGCACAGGGGCAAATACACACATGGTTTGGATGGTGCCTTGATAATACTGGGGATTATGTGTCCGCATGTATCAACCATGTGTGCTGGAAGGCAATACTGAATGCAATTCCAAGATGCAACAGTGTACTTCTATGTATGATTTAAAATGTATGTATCACCTATGAAGCATTGTGAAATTATCTGACAAAACAATTCTGGGAATTATGAAGAAACAAATGGTAATTTGCTAACAAATAGAATCTGAATAGACACAGCTTCATTTGTGAACATGAATTCTCTTCCACAACACTACCATCTACTGGACATAGAAGGTATAGCATTTTTTAAATGTATTTTTTGGTGTAATGTTGTTTCTTCAATGCCCAGAGGATGGTATGGTTTTATCACAGAAATCGCTGAAATTACTTTTCACCCACATTGTACTAGATTCAATAAATTATTACACAAAACAAAAAAGCCCCCTTAAAAAATCCTCTAAATCCTCTAAAAACATTGGGCCACAATGTTCAACTTTCCTACATCACCAGCCTGCTGTTATTTAATATCCAATCTGTAACTCCAGCAAGTCCTCTAACACCCCCCTGATGTAAGCACTGATATCAAGCCCTGCTGGATAGTGGTGAATATCTTTGTGAATACTGTAGGCATATTGTTCAACACTGTGTCCTTGGCCACCATTGCGCAAGCAAGGTTTATTTATCACCGTTGTATTTTGGCCTCATGAGACCTGCAGAAGAGGGAGTGAAGGCCGCTATCTTTGTCATGGGTTTGTTTACATGGTGGCTTTGGAGTCTATCAGTAGGCCTGGGTGATATGATCTCAAATCAATTTCATAACTATTTCAAACTTTTACCTCTATTACGATTAATTACTTTTTTTTACACTGCTCTCTTAGTTCTCTGACAAGGTGTGAACTGTGATTATGCTGAACAATTAAAGCTGGGATCTTTTCTCCAATAAAGAATGATTAAAATGATTTAAGGAAACACGCACTGATGAACTATCTATGGCTATTTATTGAATATATTTAACTGAATATATACAGTTAAAATGAACGACACGAGCAAGATTAAGCCAGTGAAAGGTTCTAAATGTCGGTTTAACTTCCTAGCCCTGTCACAAACCAATGAATGCACTTCTTTTAAAAGCAATCCCAAATTCCCACCCATCCGTGTGTGTTCCCCTCACCATCCTCCAGGGTCTTGGTGACCACCTGCTGGGAGGAGGGCCCCGTGCCGGCCCTGTTGACCGCCTGCACCACCACGCTGTACTGGGTGAACTTCTTCAGGTTGTCCAGCAGGACGCTCTCCATGGTGTCGCCCGTGGTGTCCATGCTGATGATGGTGAACTGGTGGTTCCCGCCGGGGCTGTACTCCCGGTAGCCCACCTGGTAGCCCCGAATCACGCCGTTCTGCAGGTGCCTCGGAGGAGGCTGCGGCACACAGGGGGGAACAAAAAATGGTATTTATTACATTACACAAATGCATGATACATTAATACACAAGCACATTTCTAGGAGTCATTGTATTCTCGTGGTATTGTTTTACATGACACCAGTGTTCCTCAAATGGGGGTACGGGTACCCCTAGGGGCACTTTGAGGGATTGCAGGGGCCCTTGGAAAATGTGTACAAACAAGGAGAAATAAGCAGTCTGCAAAAAAGATACAACCAAGACAGAAACACCAAAATGTGGTCTGTTGTGATGTGATGTCAGTAAGCCATTCAGATGTTTGAGGACAAAGCTTTCCAACCTCCAGTCATCCCAAGATTTTCTGTTAAAAACCTAACAAATATTGTCCCTCCCCTAAAAAGATTTGTGCCAGTTAAAGGTGTACTTGGCAGAGAAAAATACACATTACAGTACATTACTGAAAATAGTTCAGAGAATCACTGGATGACACAGTTGCTTTCACACATTTGATGGACGTTATGCAGGTCAGTGGACTGGCAGTGTACCTTCCAGCTGACTTTGATGCTCTGCGGGGAGGTGGGCTCCAGAAGCACGTCTTGTGGGGGGCCATCAGGGGCTGGAAAACAAGCGCAACATTCAACACTACGATGATCAAGAGGCGTCACTTCCTGGTTAACAAGGTACAAGTCCTTCCCTAGACCCATCAGCATCCTCATCTGGATTTTCTGACATGAAGCTTCAATCAATGTGTCCGTGCAGAGAAGAAGAAGTGTTGTGGCAGTTTTATTCTACTCCACTAGATGGTGCTAATGTGTCACAAATACACCACTTGTATGCCTATACTAATTATTCCAATTATATAATCTAATATTACTACTTCGAAAAAGTACAAAAGCGAGATGTTCTACTTTATCTGGTTTGTATTTACCCCTTTTAGATATGCAGAATTAAATAATAATTCCCACGTCAGAATTAAAGAAAAAGTCAGAGGTTTTCTTGGCTGAATGTGTCGCTGCAGACCGACCTGCTTCGTCTGTGGTGATGGTCAGCTCGTTGCTGGGGTTACTGTTGCCGATGATGTTCTTGGCGACCATGCGGATGTTGTAGGTGGAGGACGGGTGCAGGTCGATGATGGTGGCCTGGTTGAGCTGGGGCGACACGTCTTTGGTTACCTGTGCTGATAGCCACGATGCTGGAAGGAACATGAGTGCAGAAGAATACATTATATTACATTGACAGCTTAGTACCCTAACATGCATGGAGGTCGAAGGAAACATTTGTAAACATGTGTAGTACATGCAACCCCGCATACGGAAAGCTCCCTGACACTTTTTGGGTCATTTTTGTAATACTATGTAATGTATTGAATGGATGGACGGTAAATGGTTAATGAACTGCATTTACAGAGAACATAAAGTGGTCCTGAATTCTCCCTGGCTGACCTGATTTGTTCTTGCACTCGATGTCATATCCTGTGATGGGGCTGTTGCCATCGAAGCCCATAGTCCAGCGGAGAGCGATGGTCCGATCTCTGACCTCTCGGATCTCCACCTCAGGCGGGTCCGGTGGTTCTGCATGAGGGGAGAGAGGGAGAGAGAGAGAGAGAGAGAGAGAGAGAGAGAGAGAGAGAGAGAGAGAGAGAGAGAGAGAGAGAGA
>PIJE02007497.1:0-12379 GCA_002895965.2 Coryphaenoides rupestris | reverse complement strand
CCCCCCGACCCCGGCTGGGTTGTTGTGGACGGACGACGGCGGAAACCAGAGGGCCGCCGGCTAACATGCTAACTTCAGCCCCCTGTGGCGTCTCTCGGACTCGAGCCGTCTAGCACCATTCGTTTGAGTTGGAGTGAAAAAAGATGGAGTCGGCGGTTTGGCAAAAAAAAGGAGTACAGAGTCCAGAGTACAGAGTGTGTTGGTTGCTACAGGGTGTGTTCCTCTCTCTCTCTGCGCCTCCCAACAGGAGCAGCAAACTCATCCGTGACATTTAGCGAGATAAGTGCGAGTGTTTTTTGGCAGCCTTCGGAAAAAGGTAAATTGACTCAAGACTCAAGACGTGCGTAATTACCCTCGGAGTCTGTACAGCGTCCCAATATCTGAATACACGACTCGATAATAAAAAGAGTGAATACGTTTTGGCCCAAATGTTCCCCCCCCGGCGTCAGATTGCGATACTTTGGGAAACTCAGTGGAGTCACGAGGTTGAAGGAGTCACGGTTTTTTTGTGAGACCAGAGAATCTGTGGTTTCGGTGACACGTTTCGTTCCCTTCTGTGCTGTAAAAACCCAAAGTGTGTGTTATTCAGCGATGGCTTAAGGAAAAAAAAAGGGGGGGGGGGAAAAAAAAAAAGGGGGGGGGGTTTGGGGGTGGCGATGGCGTCAATGGGGGAACAAAACACGGGAGACTCAGACCGGGACTCCGTCTGCGTCAGAGCTACCGTCCGGTCAGCGTTCGCCGGGCTAAGCTGCGAGCGTACGGTCGTCCGTGTTCGCGTGTGTTTCTCGTTTTTTTATGATTATCGGTTCTGCAAAGTAAAAAATACAAATATATGAACTTAATTCTTCTTAAGTCGTTAAGCAGTATAGCATTCGTGTTACTTGGCACCAGTGGCAGAAGATTCTTGGTAGCCTAAAAAAAAACAAAACGAACCGTAACGAAAAGAAATGAAATAAAATGTCAACATAACCGTACCGTTAGTTTTTTTTTTTTTAAAGATAATTTCGCAGGTTATCTCCTAACTCTAAATACACTATGGTTGTCGGTTTTTTTTGTACTTTTTCATATTGCAATAAGGTCATGCTTTAGCAAAAACGTTCTTCTCAAGAACAATCAAAATAAAATAAAATACTCTTATAGTGAAATAGTTTTCATAATTTTACAGAGCGTCGCCACTACCGCGTCTCGTTGTAGTCTTTTAATCTCTCTTCATATTTGTCATGCATGTAGCTTGTCGGTGTATCCCAGGTATTTACACTTTGTACAAACAATACAACCGCACTTTTAGGCATCCAAACAAAACTATACAAATATTTTGTTTTTGTCGCGTACCTATTTTTGACCCCTTTTTTTTTTAATGAATAAAATAATATATCTCTAAAATACAACCCCTCGCTTCGGGTAAACGTTTTCTTTTTTTTTCTCGTAATGTTGTTCACCCTTTTTTTTTCTTACGCGACTCGCAAACCTTTCTCTATGTACAGAAAAAACGCGCAATTGTCAAAAATATGGATTTGTCTCACCCCTCTCGTGGGAGCGTCTCGGGGACACCTCGAGGAATCTCCGAGACGTCAAGGCAATGTATGTGATCGTCGCCCCCCGGGGAGCTCCGGAGAGACCCGGGGGTCATTTAAAAGAACGAGTAACGACCCTCGTGACAAACAGGACACGCCGTGCGGGACACCGGCGAGGCGAGGCAGCAGACTCCTCTCCTGTGTTGTCGGCCCGTTTGGGTTCTCGTACAAAAACTCAACAACGGAAAAAACGAACAACGAATGATGTGCAAAAAAAACCAAACTAAAACCAAACTAAAAATGGAAAAGAGGATGAAAGAAGAGGAGAAGGGAGGAAGGAGAACGCACGAGGGAGAACCTGGAACAGACGGCGTGCCCCCGTAGAGGAGGAGGAGGAGGAAGAGAAGGAGGAGGAAGTGGAGGGAGAGGAGGAAGAGAAGGAGGAAGGAAGGAGGGGAAGGAGAGGAAGGAGTGGAGGAGGAGGAGGAAGAGGAGGAGGGAGGTGGAGGAGGGAGGTGGAGGAGGAAGAGGAGGAGAGAGACAGAGAGTTGGAGGAGGAGGAGTTGGAGGAGGATGAGGAAGAGGAGGAGAGAGACAGAGAGTTGGAGGAGGAGGAGGAAGAGGAGAAGGAGGAGGGAGGTGGAGCTCGTGTGGTTTCCTCTTTCGATGAGCCGGCTTCCAGCCACAGTACGGAGCCCTCCTAGAGCGTATCTCAGAGGTCAGACCGCCGGGCTCCAGCCACACGGAGCCTCCAGAGGTCAGAGGTCAGACGCGACGTCGCACGCCGGACGCCACCGGAGATCTTCTTCAAGTAATAAAGCAATAATGTAAACAATGACGTAATGAGATTTCCTAAGAAGAGGAAAAACAACAGCGATGCCCTTCCCGTACTTTTCTTTTTTTTGTGTGTGGGAAAGCCCCTCCTACATTCATATGTGGCCCCGCCTACTTGGACAGGTGGGCGGGGGCCGAGCGCAGCGGGACGCGATGGATTATTGTTGGAGTGCTGAACTCAGACGTCTATGGCGGTCGGATGGACGGATCAATAACCCCCCAACTAAACGGTAGGGAAGCAAGTAGAGGTGCACCAGCACAAGATACATACAGAGGGATCATTGGGCAATAGCGTCTTATGAGGTTATTGTGTGCGTGGCTGCAAAATGCGTTTGAGCGCGAGATAAGTGCAGTTTGGACATCCATGCCTCTCGCGACTAAACGCTTGGTGTTTGATGCCTAAACCGATGTTGCCCCACTGTCTTATGATGTACTCATGCCCACACAAGCATTGGTAAGGTCGGATAAACGTTTCCATGAAAGTTGTGAACACCCATCACCTTTTACTGTTTAACCGCTTAGAAACACACAAGCGCCTATTGTGAAAATTGAATTGTGAACTACTCTCGAAATGCAATAACCCCCAATCAAAACGGTAGGGAAGCAAGTAGAGGTGCACCAGCACAAGATACATTACAGAGGGATCATTGGGCAATAGCGTCTTATGAGGTTATTGTGTGCGTGGCTGCAAAATGCGTTTCAGCGCGACGTGTTTGGTTGACAAAATGAACAAAAGCAAAGTCCAATAAACACCAACAAACAACTTAGAAACATCCGGATCACTTCCAAAAGAGTTATGAAATACATACGAGCAGAGCCAGAGCTCAAAATGTCTTTTTTTGTTGTTTCTGTGTCTGCGTGTGTGTGTGTGTGTGTGTGTGTGTGTGTGTGTGTGTGTGTGTCTGTGTGTGTGTGTGTGTGTGCGTGTGTGTGTGTGTGCGTTTCCTTAAAAGTTCTCTAAGCGGTCTCTTCTCCTCTGACACATTCAGTCTCTGGTCCGTGTTCTCTCTTCCCGCGACGACATCCGCAAAGAAACGTCTCGGAAAAGAAGACAACGCAATCCATGAAAAAAGTGCAAAAGAAATGTTGCCACGAAGCAAATGTTCTTTAACCCCGCCCCCCCCTTGAGTTTATCGTTCCGTAAAAGTCGCTGCTGTCCAACAACTGAAATCAAAGCGGGTGGGAAACGAAAAAAGGAAAATGTGTGAAAAAAACGTTTTTGTAACGAGGAGTAGAATCCAAATCTCAGCAGTCGTAGCGTAGCCGTGTGCGTCGACACTCAGAATTATTATTTTTCTTTTTTTCCTTGTACGTTGTTGTAGTTTTCAATTCTCTTTGTAAAATGTTCTCTCGGGTAAAAACGGAAAAACCAAAAAAAGAAGAAGAAGAAGAAGAAGAAGAAGGAGGAGAAGAAGAAGACGAAACAAAAGGCGGGGAAAACCAGGGCCGGGAGGAGGAGGAGGCGGAGTCCGGGGACGACGCGGCCGTCACATGGCGAGGGGCTTCTCCCGCTGGCCCTCATGTTCCCTGGCCCTTCTCAAGTCTTTCACTCTGGAACACACACAGAGGCATAGAAACACACAAGCGCCTATTGTGAAAATGTATTGTGAACTACTCTCGAATGCAATAACCCCCCAACTCCAAAACGGTAGGGAAGCAAGTAGAGGTGCACCAGCACAAGATACATACAGAGGGATCATTGGGCAATAGCGTCTTATGAGGTTATTGTGTGCGTGGCTGCAAAATGCGTTTGAGCGCGAGATAAGTGCAGTTTGGACATCCATGCCTCTCGCG
This sequence comes from Coryphaenoides rupestris, assembly GCA_002895965.2. NCBI lineage: Eukaryota > Metazoa > Chordata > Actinopteri > Gadiformes > Macrouridae > Coryphaenoides > Coryphaenoides rupestris. The sequence goes on along the minus strand of PIJE02007497.1, from coordinate 8,237 downwards.
ACTAAACGCTTGGTGTTTGATGCCTAAACCGATGTTGCCCCACTGTCTTATGATGTACTCATGCCCACACAAGCATTGGCAAGGTTGGATAAACGACAGTGCGGCGGCCTGATGCGCTGTCCATGGTGCTGCTTCTCGTAGAGGTGCACCAGCACAAGATACATACAGATGTCTGCCGCATAGGTCTTGATCGCCGCAGAGCTCCGCCCCCTCCCGCACGCTCGCTCAGCAGACGACCGCTGTGGGGAAAACATAGTGGGTCAGCTCAAGTGGGTTTAGTGGGGAACACAGAACCCAGAGGACACACAGGTGAGGAGGGGGGGGTCAGGGGTCAGGGGTCGGGGGATAAGTGCAGTTTGGACATCCATGCCTTTCGCGACTAAACGCTTGGTGTTTGATGCCTAAACCGATGTTGCCCCACTGTCTTATGATGTACTCATGCCCACACAAGCGTTGGTAAGGTCGGATAAACGTTTCCATGAAAGTTGTGAAGACCCATCACCTTTTACTGTTTAACCGCTTGGTGTTTGATGCCTAAACCGATGTTGCCCCACTGTCTTATGATGTACTCATGCCCACACAAGCATTGGTAAGGTCGGATAAACGTTTCCATGAAAGTTGTGAACACCCATCACCTTTTACTGTTTAACCGCTTAGAAACACACAAGCGCCTATTGTGAAAATGAATTGTGAACTACTCTCGAATGCTAACCCTAACCCTAACCCTAAACACACAAGCGCCTATTGTGAAAATGAATTGTGAACTACTCTCGAATGCAATAACCCCCCAACTCCAAAACGGTAGGGAAGCAAGTAGAGGTGCACCAGCACAAGACTAAACCGTTTGCCACCACCAACGACATCGTAATCCAAAACAGAGCTGATGCGTGTACGAAATTATTGACAACTGTGAGCGGTAGTCAGTGGCTTGTGCGCCACAGAGCGTTGTAGTAGTAGATACACTATATATAAGAGTTACATATTCTAATGGTATTCTAAATTAACTAACCAATCAATGTGTGTGTGTGTGCGTGCATGTGCGTGCCTGTGCCTGTGCTTGTGTGTGCGTGTGTGCATGTGCGTGTGTGTGTGTGTGTGTGTGTGTGTGGAAGCAAGTAGAGGTGCACAAGCAGCAAAGACCTATCATCCGTGTCAGCGAGGATCATGAGTGTCGTGCAATAGCGTAGTGAGTCTGAGTGTTTATTGATGTGATCGTGGCTGCAAAATGCGTTTGAGCGCGAGATGACAGATGCAGTTGTGGACATGTTCCGTGCCATCCTCACGCGACTAAACACTTGTGTTTGATGCCTAAAAACGAATGTTGCCCACTAGCTTAATGATGTACCTCAGTCCCACACAGCATTGGTTAAAGTGTCGGATAAAACGTTCATGAATAGTTGTGAAGACCATACCTTTTTAATGGTTTTAGGACCGCTTAAGAACAACAAGCGCCTATTGTGAAAATGAATTGTGAACTACTCTCGACATGCAATACCCCCAACTCCAAAACGGTAGGGAAGCAAGTAGAGGTGCACCAGCACAAGATACATACAGAGGGATCATTGGGCAATAGCGTCTTATGAGGTTATTGTGTGCGTGGCTGCAAAATGCGTTTGAGCGCGAGATAGTGCAGTTTGGACATCCATGCCTCTCGCGACTAAAACGCTTGGTGTTTGATGCCTAAACCGATGTTGCCCCACTGTCTTATGATGTCTCATTGCCCACACAAGCATTGGTAAGGGTCGGATAAACGTTTCCATGAAAGTTGTGAAGACCCATCACCTTTTACTGTTTAACCGCTTAGAAACACACAAGCGCCTATTGTGAAATGAATTGTGAACTATCTCGAATGCAATGAACCCCCCAACTCCAACAACGGTAGGGAAGCAAGTCGAGGTCGCACCGGCACAAGATAAATAGACAGATACGCATTATATCGTTATGTTGGTGTGGCTGCATGAGCGTGTGTGTGTGTGTGTGTGTGTGTGTGTGTGTGTGTGTGGCATAAGTGTGCTTCCTCATTGTTTGTCTCTGTGGCGACGACGGCCTCTATGTTAATCAGAGCCCTATAGCTCCTATATAGGATGGCACACACACACACACACACACACACACACACACACACACACACCACACACACACACAGTGCACACACACACACACACACACACACACACACACACACACACACACACACACACACACACACACACACACGCACGCACACACACTCCTGGCTCACCTGCTCTGGAAGCACAGAAACCTAGTTCAGCACGGCCCAATAATAGACTCAGGGAGGCACCACGGTTAGCGCGAGCGTAACAAGCTAACATGACAGAGTGGGAACGTCTCCCCGTGGCCAGGTGAGGGTGGGGGGGGGGGGGGGGTTCCGCTCAGAACACCTGGAGAACCTGCACCAGGAACCTGACCCCAGATCAGATCAGCTGCTCAGACGATAAAGTTCTACCACTTCACACTGACGGTCCGGAACATACAGCCGGAATTCAATTCAAGTCAAGTCCCGGCAACTCTGTGTATGTATGTTTGTGTGTATGTATGTGTGTGTGTTGATGTGTGAATTGTGGGGGGAGACAGGTGAAAAGGTCAGAGGTCAGAGGTCAGAGTTCAGAGGACAGACAAGACATCTGAAAAGCCGGACCCAGAGCATGCCTGGAGGTCAAAGAGCAAGGCCTCAAGGTCGTCACCGACGCGTCGACATGCAACAGAACGGTGAATAAAAAGGTTGATCAATATGTACAGTATTTCGATATATTTTGTAAATCCCCTGATCCGTGCGATGCTTCCGTCTTTCTTTCCTCACGATCGTATCGCACGACACAAAACAAACAAGTTAAACAAAGGATTACTCCAAAATAGGAGAGAGGGAAAGAAACAAAGTGTGACAGAGAGAAAGGATTAAAAGAGGGAGAGAGAGAGAGCGAGAGAAGGAGGGAGAAGGGAGAGAGGCCTGTTTAGTGTTCAGTGTTTAGTGTTCAGTGTTTAGTGTGCCGGTGGTGCTGGTCATTCAGAAAGCAGTGGTTGGTTGGTTAGTTTCAGAGGAGAGGCGGAGCTCTCTGCTCTAACACTCGTGTCTCTCAGGCCACCTGTGGCTCCGGTCATGCAAGCAGGCATCAAGCAACAGGGATGGAGAGAGGAGAGGAGAGAGGAGGAGAGGAGAGGGAGAGAGAGATATACAGACAGAGAGAGAGGAGAGAGAGAAGGAGAGGGAGAAAGAGAGAGAGAGAGCGAGAGAGAGAGAGAGAGAGAGAGAGGCACGAACTGAGTTGCTGAGGCTGCACTCACCCGCTTGAACAGTCTATGGTCCATCAAGGGGCTTGCCGTAAACACCAGAACAACACCAGACATTAGCACCGTTAGCACTACAGTAACACTAGCACTAGCACCAGCAGTAACACTAGCACTAGCAGTAACACTTAGCACCAGGACTAGCACCAGCAGTAACACTAGCACTAGCACTTAGCACTTAGCACTACTACCAGCCCTAGCACCAGCAGTAACACTAGCACTTAGCACCAGGACTAGCACTAGCACTAGCACCGAACACCAAAGTTCCGACTTGTCGTCTCAGCGTGATGATGAATGGGTCTGTCTGTCGGGGGGGGGGGGGGGCACCACAGCAGTGGTCGTGGTTTCGGTGTTATTCTGTTACATCACTCACACGCTGCTACGCCCTCGGAGGACCCCAAGGTTTCTGTGGTTATTATTTTGTTGTTGTTGGTGTTGTTGGTGTTGTTGGTGTTTTCATCCTTCTCTCTCCTCTCTTCCTCTTCCTCTCTCTCTCTCTGTTTTTGTTGACTCATACACAAGTAGCGACACACAAAAAGCAAAATGGCGCCCTCACATTCTGACTCCCCGGTGTCTTGTTGTACCTGTGGTTTCGGCATGGGAGCAGAGCATGGCTTCACACACCACACCACACCACACCGCACCGCACCCGCGGCGACCGCGACCGCGACCGCGACCGCGACCGCCCCGCCTGCTGCTCTGATCAGAACGTATTACCATCACCTGCTGGGACGACCCCGGGCACGCTCTCTCTCCCGATCTCTCTCTCTCTCTCTTGCTATCGATCTATGTCTCTCCATCTCCTCCCCTCTCCCTCTCCCTCTCTCTCTCTATCTAAGTGATCTAGGTCTGATGCTGCCTGCGTTTTCTACACTCTCTCTCTCTCTCTCTCTCTCTCTATCTATCTCTGTGGCACTTTAGCAACATCCTATGCCAGCTTGGCTTCCCGGGAGGTCATAGATTGGGACAGGGCCTCAACTATACTCCAGGAAGGCGGCAGAGCACACTGCAGCGTTTCTCAGATAGCAGAGTGGGCTGAACTACGGGTTTATAGGGGAGGATGGCTCTCCTCTCTCTCTCTCTCTCTCCTCGCCCGTGCCTCACCCGATTCCCTCCCCCACCACTGCAGCGTTCCTCTTCATTAGTGGACGTGTCCGCATGTTTAAAACACGGTTCACCGGTTCACACGGAGACCCCGCGTTGTCCGTGTCTCTCCGGTCCAGTGCCGGTCTCCCTTCAAGGGGTGTGTGTGTGTGTGTGTGTGTGTGTGTGTGTGTGTGTGTGTGTGTGTGTGTGTGTGTGTGTGTGTGTGGGGGGGGGGGGGGGGGGGGTGTCTCACTCTGGGGGAGTGGTGTCACTCGCGCGCAGCACGACCCCCCCCTGACCCCCTGACCTCTGTCTGCTACTTCCTGTCCGCAGGGCCGCCCGCTCCGAGAGCAGCAGGAAGTAGCCGCCGCCGTTATTCAGCGTTGTTACAAGAAATACAAACAGGTATTCAGTCGGTGTTTTAACTTTTCCGTCACCTTAAGTCACGGCCGTTTCGTTGTTGTTGTTGTTGTTGTTGTTGTTGTTGTTGTGCCCGCGGGAGTCCTGTGATTCACCAATACTTTACTATTTCTCTTGTTTACAAGCTAACATGGATAGCCTTGAAGGTAACACCCCCCTTTATGTCACAGTGTCTCTATCACACGATTAGCAACTAGCATCGCAATGAATATCTCCACGTCACGAGTACACGTAACGACAGCACCCGACACCCACACCCACACCCACACCCACACCCCCCGACACCCACACCCACACCACACCCACACCCACCCACCCCCACAACCCAACACCCACAGCCCAACCCCGCCAGAGTCCTGCGCGATACCGAACCCGCCCCGCCACCCACACATAATATGGCCCCTAGTTCTGCGACCGACCCGATCCGATCCGACGGTACGAGATCCACAGCCCGACCCGAACCCGGCACATCCTATAATAACCACGGAGCAGTGAAAAACGTCTCATAATGATCACCTTCCACTGATCAGCCACGTATTTAGCTCGAGACGCGTGGGATGGAATCATTTCAAGTTGTTGTTTAAATCATTCGGTGAGGCTTGATCAAGCAGCCTACGTTTATCACGTCATCCGACCCTTCGTTCTTCTTTGTTTTACCCAGAACTTAACCTGGAGACAAAAATATGACAAAAATACCGTCCGCAAATCCTCACCTGCCCCGAGTGCAGGACTCTGGACTGCCACTCACCCCTCCCCCCCCCCCCCCCCCCCCGAGCGTGACGCTCTGTTCTGTTGTTGTGTTGTGTTGTCTCTCGCTCAGTATGCACTTTATAAGAAGATGACGCAGGCCGCCATCCTAATCCAGAGTAAGTTCCGCAGCTACCACGAGCAGAAGAAGTTCCAGCAGAGCCGGCGCGCCGCGGTGCTCATCCAGCAGTACTACCGCAGCTACAGGCGGCTGGGCCGGCCCCGGACCCACCGGCACGCCGCCGCGCTGCTGCAGCAGCAGCACAAGCTCAGGTAACGACCTCCTGGGGGGGTCAGATATGTACTGTATACTGTGGGGGGGGCAGATATATACTGTATACTGTGGGGGGGGGTCAGATATATACTGTATACTGTGGGGGGGGGCAGATATATACTGTATACTGTGGGGGGGGTGCAGATATATACTGTATACTGTGGGGGGGGGTCAGATATATACTGTATACTGTGGGGGGGGGTCAGATATATACTGTATACTGTGGGGGGGGGCAGATATATACTGTATACTGTGGGGGGGGGCAGATATATACTGTATACTGTGGGGGGGTGCAGATATATACTGTATACTGTGGGGGGGTGCAGATATATACTGTATACTGTGGGGGGGTGCAGATATATACTGTATACTGTGGGGGGGGTGCAGATATATACTGTATACTGTGGGGGGGTCAGATATATACTGTATACTGTGGGGGGGGGCAGATATATACTGTATACTGTGGGGGGGTGCAGATATATACTGTATACTGTGGGGGGGGGCAGATATATACTGTATACTGTGGGGGGGTGCAGATATATACTGTATACTGTGGGGGGGGGGGGCAGATGTACTCCAGACGGACCGGACTGTAGAGCTGCTAAGGTCCAGGGGGGAGGATGCTGCTCTACGGGGGTATGCAGCAGCAACAAAATACAGAATAAAATAAAATAAAATAAAATAAAATACATAAATAAAATAAAGATCAAATCCAGTGCGGTAATCGAGTCAATGATGTCGAAAAGCTGGGCTGAATAATCAAGTCACTGTTTTGTAATTGTGTGATTTAGTGTTAAAGGACTTCCTATTATACCACCGGGGGTGAGCGTGATTAGCCCTTCCAAGCGGGTTCAGAATCTCCAGCTTATGACATCACAAGTGGGAGTGTCCACCCGTCCACACAGATGTACGGTGAATAGATCAGCCTACCGCGAGGCTGATCTATTCACCACACTTCTAGGTGGACACTCCCACTTGTGATGTCACGTGGGGCCATTCCAACCGGTTTTTGAAACCGCTTGGATGGCTAATCGCAGACCGTGTGTGTCTCGTCCTGCAGAAGCAGTCTGCTCACCAAGCGGCAAGACCAGGCGGCCAGGAAGATCATGAGGTTCCTACGCCGCTGTCGCCACAGGTAGGCGTCACCGCTGACCTCTGACCTCTGACCTCACGAGACACACACACACACACACACACACACATGCATGCACAAACTCAAGGCTCAATCTGAAGTGGGTATGTCGCTAGATCCTCAGTGTCTTGGGACAACCACACAGAAAGTCAACTCCCACCCCCCCCGCCCCCGTCGTCCTGTCCCGAGACCACCTTCTAAGAGTAGCCCCCCTCCCTTCAACCCCCACCCCCCCCCCCCCCCCCCCCCCGGTGCCTACTGTGTGCTAACGGTGCTAATGTCTGGTGTTGTTCTGGTGTTTACGGCAAGCCCCTTGATGGACCATAGACTGTTCAAGCGGGTGAGTGCAGCCTCAGCAACTCAGTTCGTGCCTCTCTCTCTCTCTCTCTCTCTCTCTCTCTCTTTCTCTCTCTCTCCTTCTCCCTCCCTCTCCTTCTCTCTCTCCTCTCTCTCTGTCTGTATATCTCTCTCTCCCTCTCCTCTCCTCTCCTCTCTCCATCCCTGTTGCTTGATGCCTGCTTGCATGACCGGAGCCACAGGTGGCCTGAGAGACACGAGTGTTAGAGCAGAGAGCTCCGCCTCTCCTCTGAAACTAACCAACCAACCACTGCTTTCTGAATGACCAGCACCACCGGCACACTAAACACTGAACACTAAACACTGAACACTAAACAGGCCTCTCTCCCTTCTCCCTCCTTCTCTCTCTCTCTCTCTCTCCCTCTTTTAATCCTTTCTCTCTGTCACACTTTGTTTCTTTCCCTCTCTCCTATTTTGGAGTAATCCTTTGTTTAACTTGTTTGTTTTGTGTCGTGCGATACGATCGTGAGGAAAGAAAGACGGAAGCATCGCACGGATCAGGGGATTTACAAAATACATCGACGTACATATTGATCAACCTTTTTATTCACCGTTCTGTTGCATGTCGACGACCTTGAGGCCTTGCTCTTTGACCTCCAGGCATGCTCTGGGTCCGGCTTTTCAGATGTCTTGTCTGTCCTCTGAACTCTGACCTCTGACCTTTTCACCTGTCTCCCCCCACAATTCACACATCAACACACACACATACATACACACAAACATACATACACAGAGTTGCCGGGACTTGACTTGAATTGAATTCCGGCTGTATGTTCCGGACCGTCAGTGTGAAGTGGTAGAACTTTATCGTCTGAGCAGCTGATCTGATCTGGGGTCAGGTTCCTGGTGCAGGTTCTCCAGGTGTTCTGAGCGGAACCCCCCCCCCTCTCCCACAGGTGTTTCTCTGGGAGACGG
>PIJE02007492.1:0-12392 GCA_002895965.2 Coryphaenoides rupestris | reverse complement strand
CACACACACACACACCCGGTTACTAGGGCCTATTGCAAACATTCGCCACTTCAATTACAAACTAGCTTATCTCCACGCTCGCCTAAACCTTAAGGAAAGTATCATTGAAGGTATTTCACTGTGCTTAGAGGTCTCTCTCGGACAAATCTTGATTTGGGAAATATCATTGTGTTCTTTTTTTATTTGCGGCTTGGCGTAATAGAGTTAGTCGAATTATGCCTTATGCCAATCTTCGTTTGCAGTGATGCTTTCAGGTTTTTTGAGGTTGCCAGGTGTTGCCTTCAAAAAAAGCAATTTCACATGACAATCAATAACGTGTTGCTTCACCGCACAATCGACAGGACAATGACTAACTGTAGGTCTATTGCAAGATCAGACTTGAGACTATCGACATCTGTTTCTTTGGGAATATGTTTCACGACTCACTGTGGTGCCACTTAGAAAAGATCTGGAAACAGTCAAGCATTTCTGATATGCAATTGGGCCACATCAGTGACACTGCGGCAACGCCCCATTAGATGAGGAGCAATGTATGGTGCACGCGATATATGCCCTTATCATTATCCAGCGAACAAGGTATAGCACTCGAAAGGCACTTAGCAGCGTCTCAGCATCCCCACGCAGGCCCCACCTCAATCCTAAAGTGTGCACACAGGCTAGCTCCTGAGCAGCGACAACCACGCATCACCCATCAAACACTAGACCTCACTACGCCACGTACGCACACACACACATTCGGTCCACCACGACTACACCCTTCAGCACAATACACAGACAGCACATAGAGGCATCCGTCGTCTCTTGGATTTATCAATAGAAAATGTGATGTGACTGTCGACAAGGGCTGGATGACATCGCGCGCTATATGAGAAATAGAACAATGCCCCTATGTAAATGTCCAATTCCACATTCCATTCTCCCAAACTTTACTCACTTTCTAGCTTAGATTTCATGGTCGCAAGAATACCAACACTCTTGGGCAAGTGTCAGTTGACCCTTGCAGGTCACCACTAATTGCACTCGGTTTGTACGCAAAATGTGCGCCAATGAGCTTCTACGACATCTGTCGTCTTTGCCAAGAAGGGGGAAGACAAGTCATCTGAAAGTTTTTTTTATACCGCCATAATTAATGCTCGGATTTTTAACCAACTTCGTTTCAGAGGCTTCCAAGGCGATTTCAGTGTATTAAAATGATGAGACTGGTGATGATTATGACCATCATAAGCGTGCTATTCATGGGTTTGTGTTCGCTAGGCTAGGGCTAGGCTTATCAGCCCCGAAGGATAATTAAACTCAGCATTTAAGTATTCTGACTATCGGTTGCCTCAAAAGTAGTTGATTTTGAGCAGTGTTTCACGGTGATGGCTGGCTGTCTCCCACCAGCCTGAGAACAGATGTATAGCGTTGTATTTCATGTTTTTTAAAGTTGTGGATAGAATTTAATTTCAATCTGGCATTCAATGAGGATTTTTAGTCAACAAATCAAATTGGAATCGAAAAGGAGTTTTCCAACCTTAATGCTAATTCACCTACCCTTGGAAATTCCAGAGTTCTCGCGAGAAGTCGAAATTAGGGCAATTTGCTCATCAGCGGTTCGTGTCAAACTGAGATCTATTCTCACGCTTTGCTTCTACTGTCGTCTTAACATGGCTCCTCATCTACATATGCACCACCATCTGATACTACTCGACAAACAACACAGTCACTAACCCAATCAAACTCTCCGTCGTTAATCTGATTATTGCGGGCCGAGCGGTATTCTAATACCTTAACACAGATGACACGGTCGAAGCGCGAATACCCCTATTCTCTCGTTGCGCAACACGGCAACATCACGGTCCGGCTCAGATCCAAGTACAACATTGCAAGAAATGCCTTATCAAAACTGTTGACTTGAGCTTAATCTTCGTACAAACTACGCGGACAGGCAACGACGATTCCATTGTTTTTCAGGACCTTCACTACCGATATGCGCAATACCCATACGTCAGGTTAGCACTTAATAAAAACCATTCAGTTTCTAATGACTTTTTGAACTATGGTTATTTTTTTGTCTGGGGGGGGGCAGGTGCTCTGTTAATTTCACGTTCTGCATGGTCGGGGAGATGCTCCTTAATTCGTGATTCTGCATTGAGCTGTCTGGGTGGGCTGTTTGCCTTCCCGATACTTATTGGCTCATTCTTCACGGTTTGATGAGGCGCGAGGCCAGCACATCTGCTTCCGTTAATTCACGCCATCGCAGGCGCAGGGTTCACTGAATGGGCAGGGGGCGCGGGGGACAACACGACGTAGCCTCCGTGGTCAATTCGCCTGTCCCGGTTCTTGGATGTGGGGATGATGTTGGAGGTGGCTGCTGATCTAAATTGGTACTGGCGACACAATGTCACCACCACGCGCTCCCACTAAATCTTCTTAACGCCCATTCGATAGCTCCTGCCCAGACAGATGCGGTAACGCCAATTAGCAGACTCCGTTGTCTTAAATTTTGAGACATCCATAAACGGAACAACTCAGTTTGCAATCTCTTTATTTCAATACGATTTTGCCCTTGGATCTTGAAAAGAATATTCAAAGTGTTAACATTTGCGCGATTCGCCAAAGGTCTGACTTTTACTATACTCCCGTAGGTATTCTCATTAAGCTACAACTCACGTGTCTCTTGTCAGACTCCTATTCTCCATATCTTACTCTCCATGTTCGTTCTGAAGTGTGGCATACTTTAGCCCCGTCTCATTTCTCTGACTTTCGTGTCGTAGTGTGTATTCATATATACCTGTTGTGTTTTGAAGCTATTCGCATCTATCTACTATCTGGTTGAAGCCTCCACCACAATCCACTTTAATTCTACTTACAAAATAGGTTAGGGAATTATTAATTGCTTCGCGCCAGCAAATCTTGGATGCCGCCAGCTAACTGCCTCGATTGGGCTATTTTTTTGAACTTCATTCACCAGACTCCGTGACGGCTCTCTCTTTAAGGACTCGTATGAGATTATGTAAGGCTAATGCGATTCCTCCGGGGCTAATTTCTGATACTTGCATTACCACAAATTGATTTTTTTTGTCTGTTGCTGTGCATCGCTTGTACGTGACGGCTGCTATTAGCATGCATCTTATCATTGTGCCTTGTGCGAAGCACTAGACCAACTTGATTGGCTGAGGTAATTTATACCAACTTTTACTCTGGCCATCACAATGGACAGCAGCTGCACTGGACTGTAAGCAGAAGCCACCCTAGATCAATGGCAATATCGAGACAATTCGTCGTTTGAGGAAAAACATGAAACCAGACTACTTTTTATCTTGATATATTTTGTATGATGGGATTATCGCATATGGACAATTGTTGTATTTAAACCAACCTGGGTATACTAGCGCGTTCATTCGGGATATCGCAGAGGTATTTGATGAAGGTCAATTTGCGTTATTTCTGGAATGATGATGTTCCAATTAAACTTTAAGATCGATCACTTCTTGTTACTAGCATAAACGATGGAAATGTTCATGTTTACGTTGACGCGACACGTACATATTATAATGATGAAACCTAGCGCGCGTTAAGTAATTAAGTTTATATATTGAACAAAGATGCCCCCTCCATTCTGATAGTCAAGAGCTGGCTTTGAGAAAACCCTGAGTTCATTGGAGCGACCTGGTGGTAACCCTGTGTTAACAGCATTGTCAGCAGGGTTCCGGTATTAGGTTGTAACTGGTGGGAGGTGTGAAGGAGAATCAAATAGGTGGTTTCCAGGATGATTAACGGGTGGATGTGACCCCGAAGCCACTTGAAGGAGGCACTCCTTTCAGTCCGGACAGCACAGTACTGTCGACGGTTGTCTTGGACAATGGTGTTCGAGTTTTCGCCTTTTCTTGGTCCAAGCGATCACATTTTGATTCCGTTTGGTTACCTTTAGAAAGGCCAAACTCATTTGCCACCCTTAGTCCTCCTGTCTCACCTCTTAGGTGGATGAGCATTCAGCAACGTGGTTACACCACAGATTGGATGTTAAAGGATAGTAGCCGGCGCAGCAGGGAAACGCAAAGTCAAGACAAACTAAAAAACGTAGGAACATCGATAGCCTGAGGCCGTGACTCGTTGATACAATGTAGAGCAGCGAACCTGTTGGGTGCTGTCTCATATTGTCACATTGTAGGAGTCAACATAGCAAAGGCCCCTAGAACTTGTTATATCACTGCATTGTCCTCGAGACCGCGAACTGCTTATCAGAGTTCGCATCTATTAGATAAGCTGCTCTCCTCCGTCTCCTTGTGGCAAGGATAATGTTCTTCGCGGGAACCATCTCCTCCTCGTCAAGCGGTCATGACGTACAATTGATGCAGAGCCATTAGACTCGTTCCTCGCTCAGCACCCTGCTCCTCGGAAACAGACGGTCCGGACGTCTAAAGTCTTAAGCGGCTGGAAATCCTCAGCTCGACTCCGTGCCTAGTAATGAGAGACGCGAAAATTTTAAGAGCACACGTGAGCAACGAACTCCTGAAGCCTCGCTAGTGAATCGCCTGTTAGACCGCACTTAGCTGGCTAGTCTACGTTACACTGGGTGCTCGCGGTGTCCATATCACGCGGTCGGTAACACTCCACGGGACCAGGTGGGACCCTGGCACTCACAGGCACCCCGGGTCCAAGCAATGGGCCTCGAACTGCAGCGCGGCCACTCTCGAGTTTGAAGGCCCGGCACATCAGTGAGCGGGTCCTCGTTACGTGCCTTAGTGGTCGATCGGAAAACGTGTTAATATCTTTACATAGTTTGTAAGTGAGAGCGTAGGTAGCTGGTCGCTCCGCACATACCTTCTACTGTTCTTTGTCCCTGGGCGCCTGCTTGCTTGGATACACATGATGCCGAATAGGAAGTGTTGTCGCCAGAAAATTTCGATAACCTCCTTACAGAAATGTTGTACCCATACATCTTCCTTCACAACGCCCTTTAATGCTCAATCATACCGACCACGCGCCACGATACAACCGGTCTCGTGCGTCATGCCAAACCAGCGAATGCCCTCTCTACTCTCTGTAACCCTCTCGCATGGCCATGCCTCCAGCATCTCTCTCCCCGATAAGTTCCCCTCCATCTCTGCTAACAGGATGACATCACCAGATGACAACAGGTCGAGGTTCTATGCTCTCTCCATGCCAACATCGTTTTTATTCATGCGACCCGTGACTGTGGTGCATCTCGTCTCTCCTCTGCTGTCTACTTGCTTATTATCTCTCCCCGGGTCTCTCCTCAGGCAGGGCTGCTCAGCAACTCCTCAGCCCGATACGTGCCTGCCCTTCGCTGGGGTTGAGCCTGCTCTCATAAGCTCGTCTAGCGTGACCTAGCCCCATTCTCTCTGTCGCTTCTCTCTCGTCTTCCTTTTCGATCTCCTCTCTGGTGCTTCTTTTTGCCTCTCCCTTCGACTCATCTCATATGGGCTTTACTCGGCATGCTGCACTGTCTATATTTGCCTAACGCGTGCACGTATAAGTTATTGCCAACATTCTCCTAGGTCCTCTATCTCTCTCTCGATTTCACATACATGGCATCTCGTTGTGTCACATAATCTTACTGCCTCACTCTGCATTCATTGTATGACTCATTCTCATTCTTCCAAAATGGAAACCGTCTCTCCTCCTTGCCTCTTCGCAATATGTCTGTTCCAAAGATCACATCAATATTTATCTCTCCCTCCCCCTCCCCCCACCGTTCTTCCATCTCCTTCATTGCTTGTGGCTTGTGTAGTCTCTCTTCTTTCTTCTCCTTCTCCCCTCCCTGCCCTGTGCTGTTGCTTCTGTGTGGAGTGCGTGCGATTGCGTCTCCTCCTGTCATCGTTCGTCTACTGCTCTACGTCAGTGCGTCATCATCCATCATACTTCATCGACTTTGTCTTCGTTCTCTCCTGTCTCTTCCCTCTCCCCTCCCCCCGGTCTCGCGTGTGTGGCGGCGTCTTTCGTTTTCTGTTGTTTGACCCCGTGATGTGCAGCTCCTGCTTGGTCTGCGGTCTTTGAGGCATTGGGATCATGATGGGATGGTTTCCAGATGTTCCAGCAGCAGCAGTGCGTTGGAAATTACTTTAAGCACCTACAAGGGTAGAGACGTTTACCTTGGACCTTTTGATTGAAGCCCTCCTTTAAAAGCGCCAACTTGACTATTGGCTTCCCTTAGGCAGTAGTCTCACACATATCTCAGACTTTAGTTCAATTAGTTTACAGTCTCACCAGCAAACAAAGCATCAAGTTGGGACTGCGTTTCCTTTTCTTTTGCCGCTCTATTCTTTCCCGAAACATCGTGTGGCTGGAGCCGAGGCGATCTTGGTGCGCATGTACTTGGCACAAAACAAGCAAAAAAGTGTCTAATGAATTAACATCACACACCGCGTTGGACTGGCCACTCCTGTAGAAATAGCCTCACCCGACAACAGGAAACAAGGCGAAACAGGAAACAACGACGTAGCTAACACCCCCATAGCAGTTTTGGTTTTCCTACACAGGACTCTGTCGGACTATCTACATATTTTTCAACCATTTTATTCATGTATGGAGACCTCCAGTCATGGGACGCGTGACCCTTTTTTCTACACCCGCCGGTCGAGTATTTGCATTCGCCGAATCTACAAGAAACGTCGCTTTTTGAACACTTCACTTTGGGAGCGCCAGGCGGCATGCCATTTGCGACCAACTCCGCGCACCAGTTCTGTTAGGCTTTCAATGGCTCACACACTGGACCGGCTCGGTCACCACTGACGGATTCTATGAAGTCTTTCCGAATGCAGCGTCGTTCGCATTGGTACATCTCGAGCGGTGTGTGTGTGTGTGTGTGCAAGGGATGGTGAAACTGCTGTTGTTAGAAAGAGGAACCGCCCACCCACCACCACCACCCCCTACCTACCAAGTCCCCGACCCAGTAAAGCCACCATATTCACCCTATAAAAGAACCCATAAATACATTCCAACAACTATTCTCCATCTCCCTCACGTCATTAAGGGTCACGCTGGCCACATAGACGAGCCTTGGGAACTCTGTACAACACCAGATCTCCCTGTAGCTCCCTGTAGCAGTAGACAGCTGCAGGTTGGTGACTCTCAGCCCCATCATAATAATAATAATAATAATAATAATAATAATAATAATAATACATAAGAATAAATGTTATTTCTAAGCGCATTTCAAAGCACCCAAGGACGCTGCACAATCATTGTCTGCAATCATTGTCTGCTTGTAACAGTCAGTTAGAAGCAGACAATTAGTTACAATTTTAAAGGTAAGAATGGACAAGCACAATACATTGAGAGAATAATAATAAAATAGTATAAAAGCAGAAAACAGTTCTACAAAAAAAAGAAAAGGAGAGCCCAAATAAATTGCCACTTCCCGTCACGATCCCATGACGGGAAGTGGCATGTTGTGGTGTGGCATGGTGACGTCCAGAGACCTGTGGCATGGCCAGAGAGGAGTCACCGGACCATCTCCGCCATCGCCACCCCGACCACTTCATCCATCGTCACATCGGCGAGGAGTGACGGAGGACAGGACGACACAATGTCCCATGAGAAATCACACAGAGACCCTGGTGTCGTGCTTCTCTGTGATCTGCACCCCGAGAGCAGCAGGGGGTTCAACCAAGGACTATGAGGATTACACCGAAGTCCTCCTGAAGCAATGCAGCATAAACACGATCCATCTTGAACCTCTGGCTCTCGATAGATCGACCTGGCGGGTCACCTGTGCCAGGGTGACCGAGCAAATACACCACACCATCCAACAGAGGAGGACAGAAAGACGTGCCCAATGTCACCAGAGGGCTGCAGGCATTACTCCAATATATGCGCTCCCTTGCCCCACCTGTGGATGAGTGTGTGGCTCACACCTCCACAGCCACATGAAGTGGCACCAGCTTCAACGGTGCTGAAGCCCCCGACCCTCCCACCCCCTCGGAGCAAGCGTCATCATCGGACGCGATGGATGGCTAACATGTCTTTGTGTGTGTGTGTGTGTATGTGTGTGCACGCACGCACGCATGCATGCATGTGTGCGTGTATGTGTGCGTGTATGCTAGCATGTGTGTTGTGTGTGCATGCTTGGATCTTGTGCATGCATGTGTGTAACTTTTTTTGTTTTGTTTTTGAGTGCGAGTATCTAGCGAGATTAAAGTCGTAGCAGCGAGGGGAGAAAGACCGTACTTCAAACCAGACGTGTGGGGCTGCAGATAAAGTAGGACACAGCATCCAAAGTGAATCCTTTCAAGGAAATACAATTGTGAAAGTGCCTCTGCTAACGCTAATGCTAATGGAGATCGCCTGTAGCGCCGCACCGCTAACCTCACCGCGCCCTTTTCCCCCCCTTTAGCCGGTTGGGGCCAGTGGAGGTTAGCAAGGCGAGGCTGGCGTGGGCGGTCAGTCAAGACTTGTCTGCTGCTGATCCCTGTAGAGACCAGAGAGGGCTAGCCTTTTAGGATGGGCTCCCTCAGGCTCTCCCGTTCACCGGCCCGGCTAACAGGGAAGTGTGTGTCTGTCTGACTGCCCTCAGCCGTGTCACATGGCTGACTGACGCACACGCATACACACACATGCACACACACACACACACGCACACAAAGGAGAGCACTGAGGAGAGTGGTCCATATGGACTTTCGTCGTCATACACGTTAAGCGATTGAAGCCGCCTAAACAATGTTAGCTTTTGTCCACTTTTGGTCCCTCAATTTACAACCAAAATGCCCCAAAACATCATGGGTTGAGCTGTGCTTCACACATTATTGCCAAGTAATTCATTCATTCATTCATTCATCGAGACCTGTGCAGAATGTTTACCGACAATAAAAAGGCTTTCAAGGTTCAGTGCCGCAAGCGCAATCGTTTTCCCACCAAAGCGGGGGAATGCTTACAAGACTCGTTCGTCCTTCATGCCATTTACGAGCGTCTCCTCCTGCCCTTAGCAGCACACCACCACCACCACCACCACCACAGTACAGTAATACATGGTGAAGGGGCTGCCGGAGGATTTTCACGAATTTAAATCAACTGCAGTGTTCCCCCCACATCCCACGCTATTAAAAATGCAGAATCCCTCCTCACCTCGCGTGACCAAAAGTAAGCGTAACCCAAATGTCCATGTGCTTCAGTGCATAATCGCTTCATTTCTCAAACCGGTCAAAGTGAAATGGTGGAGTCCGAAGAATGTGTGAAATAGTCAATTCCTTCCTTCTGAGCCCAAAAAAAACAACCTATGTGGGAATTCAGGCGGGGTGAACTTCTACGCTTCAACAACACACAAGCAAAAGATTGTGCAATCTCTTTTAACCTTTTTAAGCACGTATTCCCCAAGATAGTAGTTGTGTGTCCCGTTGACATTGAAAAAACGTCATAACATAACATAACACACGTGTTGTTTTCACAGCGGATTCAATTATGTCTCCGGGGGGGGTGGGTGGGGGCACCACACCAAACACGCACACGGCCCCCCCGGTCTGCCTGTGTGCTCAGGTTGTAATATACGTTACATAAAGTCAAAGTAAATGGATATATAACAATAAAGAAAGCATGTTCCCACCTTCTCCACAACCCCGGACTCCAAAAATGCTTTCAACAACCTGCAGGCTTGAGACTCACTGGTCTTCAGCTGAGCCTCCTCAAATCCTTCTTTTATAACATGGATTTGAGGCGGTTTGCGTTCGCCGTGCCTCATCGTCTGCGGCGACTCTTTGACCAGTGATCTCTCGGTGTAAAGCATGTGCCACAATATTTGCTTTAATCGTCGAGTTATTCTATAGATAGTAATCTCAGCAGTGTGACCAGTGTTGCTTACGATGGGAAACTGCCAGCAGCAATGATGCCAACAGCTATGGCGGATTTGGCCATGACTGCAGCCGAATGAAAGTTAACTTCCTCAGGTCACCGAGCAGCAGACACGGACACAAGCCGTTCCACTAGTGCATGCTAGAAACGTTGCATCAACACTTCCTGTTTACAAGTGTTACAAAACAATGAACTCTACTTGTCTGACAGGAGACAGACCAGCATTGTGCTGACCAGACCATCGTGAGGGACATTGGTTGGAAAGACAAGCAACACATGATGGGTAGTACCAGGAAGTATGTGTTCAACCTTGACCGTTTGGTGCAACGTTGCCCACTCACTGTCGTACTGCATCCTATCTCCCACAACCCATCTGCTGCATCAGCTTCCTGTGGTTGGTGGCCGTGGTGTTGTCATGTCAACAAACACGACAATGTGTAGAGAGTGTTCCAATGACAACAGTGTTGACGGTACCCACACAGAGCTTACTGAGTCGACTTTGCACGAAATGAATAAGATTAACTCTGTGTCTGTGTCAGGTAGAAACAATACACATAGCCTCGTGCTGCTTGCCTTCCTGCTTGCAATGTGGCTTGGGGCACATACAGTGAAACTGCTTTTCACAAAGGTGACATGAAGTAGTAGAGTCTCTGGGGGCCCCAGTCCTTGTCCCCTGCTTGCCCCACCCCACCCCACCTCCTCCTCCCACCCACATCTGACTTATCAAACCCAAATCTCCATTTTCATGAAAATCTTAAATATATATGAAATATTATGACACTAATCTCTACCCAAAGCATTGTGGCTTAGGCCAATCAATGTATTTTAGCAGATTTGTATCACAAAAGGTAAATTGTGACACATTTTCAGAATCAGAATCAGTTTCAGAATCAGCTTTATTGCCTTACGTTTTACAAACAAGGAATGTTCTTTTGTGAAACAGTGAACATTAAACAGAAAGTATGATTTTGAGATTGATCTAAGGATCTAAGGATTTTTTTTACCCCCCAAAAAAGACAAAATATTCTCGTTTTTTTTTTGTGGCCCCCTGCTTACCATTGCTTACCCAGCGTCTATCCAGAAGCGGCCCTGTGCCCGAGAGAACAACTTGTGCTAGAGGAGCCACAGATAGGAGGACGTTTGTTCCAGAGCACTTGAACAGCGCTACGAAAATAATTCTGGCAGCTTTTGGATTTACATGACGCCAAACAAGAGGCCTGCTGACCCGCTGGAGAAAAAGTGGGGAGGGAGGAAGGATTGTGTGAACGAGACAGACAGAGAGATAGAAATGGACCGAGGCTTGTGGGCCACTCTGGGCCGAGTAGGCACAGAGCCAGCCATGGAAATTTCTGCTCTGTCGCCGTTCTGTCATTTTCTCATGGTGACGCTGCCAATTCCTCTCCTCCCCCACGACCACAGTTGTTTCAGACATCGGACGGCATCGAGACGGCCCTGTATTTCTGAGTATTGCACACGGAGCGTGGATTAGCTGCCACTACAACGAGGAGTTCATTAGTAGCCCATTGTCACGTCGCTCATTCGTTGACAGCTATTACCATTCTCAGGGGACCCCGTTTCAAATCTAGTGACACGTGAAGCTGAGGGGAAAGAAATCCTTTTGTTCGAGTTCAGTGAATCGGACTATGGGAGTCACTGAGAAAATAGAAGTGCTGTGGGAGGAACAGGTTTCCACATCATCCGTTAATTCATCAAGATGTCATTCAGGACGTAATCGGCATCTCATTGCGTTGCAAATCCATGAAATGCAAATTCACCAGTATGCACAAGTAGAAATGACTACCGTTTTGGTCCATCCGGCACAACACATGCATAACTAGTTAGCGAGTTTGTGCTGATCTTTGCCTACAGTCTTTCCATGAGCCTGTTTCCAGTGTGCTGTCTGGTGTACATACAAAGGGTGATCAAGGTTAAACGGCCGCTCTTCTATCTAAAAAACAAAACAAAACACAGGCCAGCCCAGGCACTCCCCACGCACACATCGGTCACCGATCGTCTGGGTGCCTTAAGCCGACGGGAACACACACACACACACACACACACACACACACACACACACACACACACTAGAAGATTTGATATACAAGATTGGGGCACGAGAGTCGGTGCAAGTCTGCACGAAAGAGGGGAAGGTCACTTTGGACGATCGGCAAACATTATCATCGTGTAGGCCTGGTGTGCGGAGGTTTGGGATTTAAATCCATACCCTCCCGAATCCGATGGCCCTAGCCATCCCGAGTCTTAAATGTCAAACATATTTTACAGAGCCCTGTACTCAGGGACCGACCTGACCATGACCCTGTTTGTTTCAGGCTGTAGTCCATTACGACAGCGGCCATAATGAACGTGCTTTGTCCAGGACTGTAATCTGTGAAAGAAAGTTGTTCAAATGTGTGATTCCCAGTCAGGTTTTTTTTACAGACCGTGAAAGTCTTCTGGTGTGTTCCTGCTGCCTGGCCTTAATGGGAGCTCCCCACAGAGCTGAGGTAAAGCCTAAGAGCTGGTTATGGGGACCATTTTCAAAAGCACCGGTGCTGCCACGAGGTGCCAACCAGCCGATGAGTCACGGTGCCCCCAAAAAAAAC
>PIJE02007489.1:0-12397 GCA_002895965.2 Coryphaenoides rupestris | reverse complement strand
CCCTCCAGAACTAGTGGTAGGGCCACTACCCAGTAGAGGGCCCTCCAGAACTAGTGGTAGGGCCACTACCCAGTTCAGGGCCCTCCAGAACTAGTGGTATGGCCACTACCCAGTCCAGGGCCCTCCAGAATTAGTGGTATGGCCACTGCCCAGTCCAGGGCCCTCCAGAACTAGTGGTAGGGCCACTACCCAGTCCAGGGCCCTCCAGAACTAGTGGTAGGGCCACTACCCAGTCCAGGGCCCTCCAGAACTAGTGGTAGGGCCACTACCCAGTCAGGCCCCCAGAACTATTGGTAGGCTCACTACCCAGTCCAGGGCCTTCCAGAACTGGTGGTAGGGCCACTACCCAGTAGAGGGCCCTTAGAACCTGTGGTAGGGCCACTATCCAGTCGGTGGCCATCCAGAACGAGTGGTAGGGCCACTACCCAATCCAGGGCTCTCCAGAACTAGTGGTAGGGCCACCACCCAGTCAAGGGCCCTCCAGAACTAGTGGAGGGGCCACTACCCGGTAGTGGACCTACCACTAGTTCTGGATGACCGTGGGCTGGGTAGTGGCCCTACCACTTGTTATGGAGGGCCCTCTACTGGGTAGTGGCCCTACCACTAGTTCTGGAGGGCCCTGAACTGGGTAGTGGCCCTACCACTAGTTCTGGAGGGCCCTGAACTGAGTAGTGGCCCTACCACTAGTTCTGGAGGGCCTGACTAGGGAAAGTGGCCCCTACCACTAGTTCTGGAGGGCCCACTACTGGGTAGGGGCTCTACCACTTGTTCTGGAGGGCCCTCTACTGTGTAGTGTCCCTACAAAGCAAACCCACAGTGTGTAGGAGTCGTACCTGAGTAACGGGACATGTGTAGGAGTCGTACCTGAGTAACGGGACATGGAAATAACTGCTGTATCGTCATTTACACAAAGTCTATAGACATCATGAAAAGAGATTGATTTCTTTTAATGCTTGTCATAACAAAGAAGAAATTCATCATAATGAAAGGTATGCAAGGCAGATGCCTTCACGCATTCAACAAATCAATTCAGCATCCATCCTATTCATTCTGACAGTTTCCTTCTTTGGAACCATAAACTGAAGGCGCAGGTTCAACATTCAAGTCAAGCGCTCGCTGTACAACTGAGCTGGTAGATAACCCAAGGTTATCTCCTCTCTGCAGGTTGTCTCTGCAGATAGAGCCGGCCACCGCTACGCCACGAGCCCATGTCTCCAAAGATGACCTTGTTGGTAAGATACACCGCATGAATATATGTTACTCTACATGAATATACGTTACTCTACATGAATATACATTACTCTACATGAATATACGTTACAAGTTATTCATATACGTGAACTACACAGACTGAAGTTCACAAGGTCTTCCATCGTTGCTTGGTTTTCTCCATCTCAGGTCAGGAGGCGTCGGCCTCTCCTCTCTGTGGCCGCAAGGGAACCGCAGCCAGCGAGGGGGTGAAGGCGACGGCCACGGCCCCCCTCGCCCCGGAACCTGCTGCCCTACAGCCACAGGAAGTGGTCACAGCCTGGGCTACAAGTCAGTATCTGTCTCGGGACCACAAGTCATTGGAGGTTCAGGCAATAGTAACACATGGACAGCAACCCATGGCTGAGGCCAACACAGAAACTGATTCCAATGTCTACATGGTGTCTATCTGCCAGCTTCATCCACAAGATGAACACTGTGGAGTTCAAGAGTGCAACGTCCAAACGCCGGTTCCCGCCACTCCTGGATGACAGTGTAATGGAGAGCCACACCTCCAGCCGAGGTCAAGCTGAGAGCTCCACCCTCTCCAGCGGCATCTCCCTGGGTAAGACTGCTGGTCAGTTCAACCAGCCAGGCACTGGTTTACACAGTATGTATATCATAATAATAAAGCATAGTATTGAAGATGGCACATTCCAAATTAAGCACTTCAGTGACCCGATAAGTCTGGAATTGAACTTCAAAGGAAGCTGATCAAAATGAATCATGACATTTACATTTACATTTATTTTAGGGAATTTGACAGACGCTTTTATCCAAAGTGACTTACAAGAGGTACATTTGTTTGAAGGAGACGGCAATTATATCACTGTGGTACATAAAGAAGAATAGAGCAGGTTTAGAGCATTCATAGTTACAAGGTTAATAGAACGAGTTTCGAAGAGCAGAAGTGCGATTAGTGTGAGTGCATTACCAACAACTAAGAACATACAAAATGCTAAACAATGCTAAGTACTGTTAATAATGCCCAAGACGTACAAGCACGCAAGTTCGTGCTAGGGTTTCCTCTTGTTAAGGAGGGCGGTTATGTAGAGTCCAGGTGAACTCTGAACAGGTGGGTCTTGAGTCTCTTGAGGAAGCTAGTGAGCAACTCTGTCGTCCTGACGTCAGCCGAGAGCTTCATTCCACCACTGTGGTGCCAGAACAGAGAAGAGTTGGAACTTGGCAGAGCGATGTTTGGCCTGTTTTTAGTGAAGATGGTACCAGTCGTCTAGCCGAAGTTGTTGAGCGGCCTGCTCGGGACTGGGGCCGTGAGGTCTGACTAATGTTTTGCGGGTAGAGCGAGAACCTCACAGACCTTCATATGAGACCCCTGATTAGAGAAGAACCTCACAGACCTTCATATGAGACCCTGGTTAGAGCAGAACCTCACAGAGCCTTCATGTGATTCTGTGTTCAGGAAGCAGTGAAGGCTCGGAGCTCAGTGAAGAGATGTCCTGGCCGGCATTCGAGAGGTAAGATTTTCCAGACGGATCACCACACAGTGATTTATTATACCTTAACCTTAGAGTTTGGAGATACTAACCGGCGGTGTGACCCCGAGACCTAAGCCCCACCCCAGACCTGAATCTAACTGGCGGTGTGACCCCAAGACCTAAGCCCCCCCTCCCCCAGACCTGAAACTAACCGGCGGTGTGACGAGGAGAGAGGGAGAAGGAGAAGGGGACAGAGAAAGGAGGGAGAGAGAGGGAGAGAGGGAGGGAGAGAGAAAGAGGAGGGAGGAGGAGGGAGAGGAGAGAGGAAAGGAGGGAGAGAGGGAGGAAGGGAGGAGGGAGGGGGGGGGAGGAGGGGGAGGAGAGTGAGGCGGGGGGTCATGGCAGTGAACTCCTCCCACTACTGAGACATCATGCTTGCTGTTCATCCCTCCTCCTCCTCCTCCTCCTCCATCACTCAAATGACATCAGGTTGGTTGGCACCTGCAGTGGGAACAGAGGAGCGGCTTTGTTTCTATCCAGCGTAACGTTACTGATAAAAGTAACTTGTCTCATGACAAGATGAGTGCATGATGCTTACATATGACTTCCATATCATTATTATCATTACTTTTGCACATATTGCTTATAATGTCATCTAAATATAATGACACCTCCATTCCCAGCAGACCTACCGGTAGACCTACCTGTAGACTGTGCGTGTGCGTGCGTGTTCGTGCGTGCGTGTGCGTGCATTCGTGTGTGCGTGTGTGTGTTCGTGCGTGTGCGTGTGCGTGCTTGCGTGCATTCGTGCACGTGTTCGTGCGTGTGTGTTCGTGCGTGCGTGTTTGTGCGTGCGCGTGTTCGTGCGTGCGCGTGTTCGTGCGTGCGCGTGTTCGTGCGTGCGCGTGCGTGTGTGTGCTTGCATGCGTGCGTGCTTATGTGCGTGCGTGTGTGCGCGTGCGTGTGTGCGCCTACCTGCTGTCTGTTGCTCTGACAGGCGGTGCTCAGATGTTTGAACCACAACGAGGCGTTGGTTCGACTCCCAGCCTGATACTTGTAGCTGTTACCTGAGCAACAATAACACATCTCAGTCAGAGGTCATCCATCATGACGTCGTGGTGCATAACAGGTAGAGGTGAGGAGAGAATAGCAGTGAACACATGGAGGGGGGTGTGTAGACATATGTGTGTGTGTCCGTGTGTGTGTCCCACCGTGCTCAGAGTCCGTCAGCAGGAAGATGTCCGGGTGTTCCGGGTCGTCGGTCATCATGGCCATCAGACCAACAACACACACGCTTTTACTGGACGTGGACTTGAACTGAGACAGGAAGCAGGAAGTAGGAAACACACTGATTGACGCATCTTTAAAACAAGCTATCCATATAGCGCCCCCAGGTGGAGGGCCGCCCCCCACCCTCCAAGGCTAGCCGCCGCCCCCAGTTGTGTGTATGTGTGTGTGTGTGGAAGAGCTGTTGCCGTGGTGAGCGCTACTCACATGCTTCCTCTCCGAGGCTTTGAGGGACTTGGCAGCGTAGAAGTAGAGCTGAGTGCCACACAGAGCTGCCCAGTACTTAGACCAGGAGGCCACCTGCAGGGGGTGGAGCCAAACATGCTAATCGTGCTAAGCTGTCTCTGCTCTAACATCTGCCGTCTCTAACATCTGGTCTCTAACATCTGGTCTCTAACATCTGGTCTCTAACATCTGCCCTCTAACATCTGGTCCCTAACATCTGGTCTCTAACATCTGGTCTCTAACATCTGGTCTCTAACATCTGGTCTCTAACATCTGCCCTCTAACATCTGGTCTCTAACATCTGGTCTCTAACATCTGGTCTCTAACATCTGGTCTCTAACATCTGGTCTCTAACATCTGGTCTCTAACATCTGGTCTCTAACATCTGGTCTCTAACATCTGCCCTCTAACATCTGGTCCCTAACATCTGGTCTCTAACATCTGGTCTCTAACATCTGGTCTCTAACATCTGCCTAACATCTGGTCTCTAACATCTGCCCTCTAACATCTGGTCTCTAACATCTGGTCTCTAACATCTGGTCTCTAACATCTGGTCTCTAACATCTGGTCTCTAACATCTGGTCTCTAACATCTGGTCTCTAACATCTGGTCTCTAACATCTGGTCTCTAACATCTGGTCTCTAACATCTGGTCTCTAACATCTGCCCTCTAACATCTGGTCTCTAACATCTGCCACAACAGTGTGTGTGTGTGTGTGTGTGTGTGTGACTCACTGTAGGTTTCTTGCCTTCCTTGAGGACCGTCTTGCGCCTCAGGACACCCTGGACCGTCACTGCTCCGGGGTACAAGTGAACCGCCAGCTCCTCAGAGTCTGCAGAGCTACGGGGAGGAAAGACTCATGTTAGATCTCCTTGGTCATGCTGTCACAGACGGGCACCAAGATATCGAAACAATCACCCAGACGCAATCTGCAAAGCCCCTCTCGCCAATTACTAAACACCTTACTTTGACTGCTGATCAACACAATTCTGATGTCTCCTTACATCGTTTTATTTTATGTCCAAAATGAGGTTTTGTAGGTCGGGAGGGGGGGGGCAGATGGTGTCTATCTGGTGAAGACTGCAGAAACCCCCACAGCAGAGGGAAACAGGAAACACCAAAGAACCCCTTCCTCCTGAGACCAGGCCAGGGGATGAGGAAGAACCCTTTCCTCCTGAGACCAGGCCAGGGGATGAGGAAGAACCCTTCCTCCTGAGACCAGGCCAGGAGATGAAGAAGAACCCTTCCTCCTGAGACCTAGGCCAGGAGATGAGGAAGAACCTTCCTCCTGAGACCAGGCCAGGGGATGAGGAAGAACCCTTCCTCCTGAGACCAGGCCAGGGGATGAGGAAGAACCCTTCCTGAGACCAGGCCAGGAGATGAGGAAGAACCCTTCCTCCTGAGACCAGGCCAGGGGATGAGGAAGAACCCTTCCTCCTGAGACCAGGCCAGGGGATGAGGAAGAACCCTTCCTCCTGAGACCAGGCCAGGAGATGCGGAAGAACCCTTCTCCTTGAGACCAGGCCAGGGGATGAGGAAGAACCCTTCCTCCTGAGACCAGGCCAGGAGATGAAGAAGAACCCTTCCTCCTGAGACCAGGCGCAGGAGATGAGGAAGAACCCTTCCTCCTGAGACCAGGCCAGGGGATGAGGAAGAACCCTTCCTCCTGAGACCAGGCCAGGAGATGAGGAAGAACCCTTCCTCCTGAGACCAGGCCAGGGGATGAGGAAGAACCCTTCCTCCTGAGACCAGGCCAGGGGATGAGGAAGAACCCTTCGTGAGGCAGAGTTTGACCCACTACTTCTATTTGAAGTATTTTGAAAATGTGTGTGTGAGACAGCTGCACATGCACGCACACACTCACACACTCACACACACACACACACACACACACACGTGGCCCCAAGCACCGACGGCGGGCCCCATGGTGGGCGGGGCCGGGGAGGTTCTGCTGGTACCTGCTGGCCCTCAGGACGCCTCTGTAGGAGATACGGCCCGCACGGCTCACTGGGCCCAGAGAGTGATAGAGGCGTGTCCTGTTCAGAGTGCATAGGGGAGGGGCACCGTTAACTCTTGGGTCAGGATTATTAACCCCCAGACTCTTGGGTTAGGATTATTAACCCCCAGACTCTTGGGTTAGGACTATTAACCCCCAGACTCTTGGGTCAGGATTATTAACCCCCAGACTCTTGGGTCAGGATTATTAACCCCCAGACTCTTGGGTCAGGATTATTAACCCCCAGACTCTTGGGTCAGGATCATTAACCCCCAGACTCTTGGGTCAGGATTATTAATCCCCAGACTCTTGGGTCAGGATTATTAACCCCCAGAATCCTGGGTTAGGATTATTAACACCCAGACTCCTGGGTTAGGATTATTAACCCCCAGACTCCTGGGTCAGGATAATGTTAAGGATGGAGGGACATCGCTTTGTATTCTGCTGTGTAGTTCGGAGTTAGAAGGAGTTAGTTTTAGTGAACACAGGCGGCACTCAGCCACCACCTGTGGCTCTGCTGCTTGTATGTCCCAGGGACCCTGCCACATAAGGAGCGGACCCTGCCACATACGGAGCGGCTCCTGCCACATGCGGAGCGGTCCCTGCCACATACGGAGCGGTCCCTGCCACATACAGAGCGGACCCTGCCACATACGGAGCGGTCCCTGCCACATACAGAGCGGACCCTGCCACATACGGAGCGGTCCCTGCCACATACGGAGCGGTCCCTGCCACATACAGAGCGGACCCTGCCACATACGGAGCGGTCCCTGCCACATACGGAGTGGACTACCTGTTCGTCCTACCCGTGCTCTGTTAATGGGGGGGGGGGGGGGGCTTAGGTCTTGGGGGTCACACTGCGGTTAGTTTCAGGTCTGGGGGGGGGGGGCTTATGTCTCGGGGTCACACCGCTGGTTAGTTTCAGGTCTGGGGGGGGCGGGGGGGGCTTAGGTCTCGGGGTCACACCGCCGGTTAGTTTCAGGTCTAGGGGGGGGCTTAGGTCTCGGGGTCACACTGCCGGTTAGTTTCAGGTCTGGGGGGGGGGGGGGGGCTTAGGTCTCGGGGTCACACCGCCGGTTAGTTTCAGGTCTGGGGGGGGGCGGGGCTTAGGTCTCGGGGTCACACCGCCGGTTAGTTTCAGGTCTGGGGGGGGGGGGCGGGGCTTAGGTCTCTGTGTCACACCGCCGGTTAGTTTCAGGTCTGGGGGAGGGGGGGCTTAGGTCTCAGGGTCACACCGCCAGTTAGATTCAGGTCTGGGGTGGGGCTTAGGTCTCGGGGTCACACCGCCGGTTAGTATCTCTAAACTCTAAGGTTAAGGTATAATAAATCACTGTGTGGTGATCCGTCTGGAAAATCTTACCTCTCGAATGCCGGCCAGGACATCTCTTCACTGAGCTCCGAGCCTTCACTGCTTCCTGAACACAGAATCACATGAAGGCTCTGTGAGGTTCTGCTCTAACCAGGGTCTCATATGAAGGTCTGTGAGGTTCTTCTCTAATCAGGGTCTCATATGAAGGTCTGTGAGGTTCTGCTCTACCCGCAAACATTAGTCAGACCTCACGCCCCAGTCCGAGCAGGCCGCTCAACAACTTCGGCTAGACAACTGGTACCATCTTCACTAAAAACAGGCAAACATCGCTCTGCCAAGTTCCAACTCTTCTCTGTTCTGGCACCACAGTGGTGGAATGAGCTCTCGGCTGACGTCAGGACGACAGAGTTGCTCACTAGCTTCCTCAAGAGACTCAAGACCCACCTGTTCAGAGTTCACCTGGACTCTACATAACCGCCCTCCTTAACAAGAGGAACCCTAGCACGAACTTGCGTGCTTGTACGTCTTGGCATTATTAACAGTACTTAGCATTGTTTAGCATTTTGTATGTTCTTAGATGTTGGTAATGCACTCACACTAATCGCACTTCTGCTCTTCGAAACTCGTTCTATTAACCTTGTAACTATGAATGCTCTAAACCTGCTCTATTCTTCTTTATGTACCACAGTGATATATTGCCGTCTCCTTCAACAAATGTACTCTTTGTAAGTCACTTTGGATAAAAGCGTCTGTAAAATTCCCTAAAAATATATGTAAATGTAAATGTCATGATTCATTTTGATCAGCTCTTTGAAGTTCATTCCAGACTTATCGGGTCACTGAAGTGCTTAATTTGGAATGGTGCCATCTTCAATACTATGCTTTATTATTATGATATACATACTGTGTAAACCAGTGCCTGGCTGGTTGACTGACCAGCAGTCTTACCCAGGGAGATGCCGCTGGAGAGGGTGGAGCTCTCAGCTTGACCTCGGCTGGAGGTGTGGCTCTCCATTACACTGTCATCCAGGAGGTGGCGGGAACCGGCGTTTGGGAACGTTGCACTCTTGAACTCCACAGTGTTCATCTTGTGGATGAAGCTGGCAGATAGACACCATGTAGACATTGGATCAGTTTCTGTGTGGCCTCAGCCATGGGTTGTGTCCATGTGTTACTATTGCCTGAACCTCCAATGACTTGTGGTCCCGAGACAGATACTGACTTGTAGCCCAGGCTGTGACACTTCCTGTGGCTGTAGGGCAGCAGGTTCCGGGGCGAGGGGGGCGTGGCCGTCGCCTTCACCCCCTCGCTGGCTGCGGTTCCCTTGCGGCCACAGAGAGGAGAGGCCGACGCCTCCTGACCTGAGATGGAGAAAACCAAGCAACGATGGAAGACCTTGTGAACTTCAGTCTGTATAGATTCACGTATATGAATAACTTGTAACGTATATTCATGTAGAGTAATGTATATTCATGTAGAGTAACGTATATTCATGTAGAGTAACATATATTCATGCGGTGTATCTTACCAACAAGGTCATCTTTGGAGACATGGGCTCGTGGCGTAGCGGTGGCCGGCTCTATCTGCAGAGACAACCTGCAGAGAGGAGATAACCTTGGGTTATCTACCAGCTCAGTTGTACAGCGAGCGCTTGACTTGAATGTTGAACCTGCGCCTTCAGTTTATGGTTCCAAAGAAGGAAACTGTCAGAATGAATAGGATGGATGCTGAATTGATTTGTTGAATGCGTGAAGGCATCTGCCTTGCATACCTTTCATTATGATGAATTTCTTCTTTGTTATGACAAGCATTAAAAGAAATCAATCTCTTTTCATGATGTCTATAGACTTTGTGTAAATGACGATACAGCAGTTATTTCCATGTCCCGTTACTCAGGTACGACTCCTACACATGTCCCGTTACTCAGGTACGACTCCTACACACTGTGGGTTTGCTTTGTAGGGACACTACACAGTAGAGGGCCCTCCAGAACAAGTGGTAGAGCCCCTACCCAGTAGTGGGCCCTCCAGAACTAGTGGTAGGGCCACTTCCCAGTTCAGGGCCCTCCAGAACTAGTGGTAGGGCCACTACCCAGTTCAGGGCCCTCCAGAACTAGTGGTAGGGCCACTACCCAGTTCAGGGCCCTCCAGAACTAGTGGTAGGGCCACTACCCAGTAGAGGGCCCTCCATAACAAGTGGTAGGGCCACTACCCAGCCCACGGTCATCCAGAACTAGTGGTAGGTCCACTACCCAGTAGAGAGCCCTCCAGAACTAGTGGTAGGGCCACTACCCAGTAGAGGACCCTCCAGAAATAGTGGTAGGGCCACTACCCAGTTCAGGGCCCTCCAGAACTAGTGGTATGGCCACTACCCAGTCCAGGGCCCTCCAGAATTAGTGGTATGGCCACTGCCCAGTCCAGGGCCCTCCAGAATTAGTGGTAGGCCCACTACCCAGTCCAGGGCCCTCCAGAACTAGTGGTAGGTCCACTACCCAGTTCAGGGCCCTCCAGAACTAGTGGTAGGTCCACTACCCAGTTCAGGGCCCCCCAGAACTATTGGTAGGCTCACTACCCAGTCCAGGGCCCTCCAGAACTGGTGGTAGGGCCACTACCCAGTAGAGGGCCCTTAGAACCTGTGGTAGGGCCACTATCCAGTCGGTGGCCATCCAGAACGAGTGGTAGGGCCACTACCCAATCCAGGGCTCTCCAGAACTAGTGGTAGGGCCACCACCCAGTCCAGGGCCCTCCAGAACTAGTGGTAGGGACAATACCCAGTCAATAGCCCTTCAGAACTAGTGGTAGGGCCACTACCCAGTCCAGGGCCCTCCAGAACTAGGGGTAGGGCCACTACCCAGTCCAGGGCCCTCCAGGACTTGTGGTAGGGCCACTACCCAGTCCAGGGCCCTCCAGAACTAGGGGTAGGGCCACTACCCAGTCCAGGGCCCTCCAGGACTTGTGGTAGGGCCACCACCCAGTCGAAGCCCATCCAGAACTAGTGGTAGGGCCAAGGGAGGAGGAATGGTCTTACTTGTAGTTGTCATCCTCTACAAACTTCTGCAGCTCCTCGATGTAGCGCACCGAATTGAGGTACTTCTGGACGTGAGGCAACACTGGGATGTCTGAGGGTGGTGAGAAAGGAACAAAGTTATGCACCCAATGGAATCTGTCAACTAAATACTTCAGCGCAAGATATCGGATTCAGTGGTTTTGTAAAACAAGAAATGGCTAACTGTATAGCATCATATGCCAAGCCATCTGTGATGGGCTTACGAGGATGCTTTCATAGGAACAGGACAACAATAACCAGAGGGCTTCATAAAGGAAAGATTTAGTGTTTTTATGTGCAATTTTATGTGCATCTGTTTTTAAGTGTGTGTGTGTGTGTGTGTGTGTGTGTGTGTGTGTGTGTGTGTGTGTGTGTGTGTGGTGTGTATAACAGCTCACCGTAGATACAGGACCTCTGCAGATCTGAGATGATCCTGAGGATGTTGTTCATCAGGTTGGATCTCTGCTCGTTCTCCAGGATGCTGCCCGTGGAGGGGTAGGCAGAGTCTATGTACGTCAGGTCGGACAGGTACATACCTAAGAGGGACACACAGTTTAACTCCCAGACCTTCAAGACCACTTGACTTGAAGTATTAGCATCCAATGACTTTGGTCGATGCAGATCATGTCCTCATGTCCTCAACAGACTAGCCAGGTCTAGGAGGTGACGAGTCAACAGACTAGCCAGGTCTAGGAGGTGACGAGTCAACAGACTAGCCAGGTCTAGGAGGTGACGAGTCAACAGACTAGCCAGGTCTAGGAGGTGACGAGTCACAAGACTAGCCAGGTCTAGGAGGTGACGAGTCAACAGACTAGCCAGGTCTAGGAGGTGATGAGTCAACAGACTAGCCAAAGAACAGGACCGGTGCAAGAGTGACAGAAAGCATGAATGACAATGTTACAACATTGAAGCTGATTTCAATAATTCATTGTGAGCAGGATAGCTAGTAATGTTGTTACAACGCTCCCCAGTGAACAGTAATGTTGTTACAACACTCCCCAGTGAACAGTAATGTTGTTACAACGCTCCCCAGTGAACAGTAATGTTGTTACAACGCTCCCCAGTGAACAGTAATGTTGTTACAACGCTCCCCAGTGAACAGTAATGTTGTTACAATGCTCCCCAGTGAACAGTAATGTTGTTACAATGCTCCCCAGTGAACAGTAATGTTGTTACAACGCTCCCCAGTGAAGAGTAATGTTTTTACAACCACTCCCCAGCGAACAGGTAATGTTGTTACAACGCTCTCCCAGTGAAGAGTATGTTGTTTACAACACTCCCCCAGCGAACAGGATTTACAACGCTCCCAGGCGAACAGTAATGTTTGTTACAACAGCTCCCCACGAACAGTATGTCTGTTACATACGCTCATCCCCAGCGAACAGTGTGTTGTTACGACGCTCCGCTTTCAGCCGAAACAGTAATGTTGTTACAAAACGCTCTCCCTACGCCGAACAGTAAATGTATTTAAATGCTCCCCAGCGAACGTAATGTTTGTTACAAAAAACGCTCCCCAGCAAACAGTAATGTTTTGTGTTATGTTGTTACAAACGGCTCCCCAGTCGAGACAGTTAATGTTCTTCAACATGACTTCGTCCATGAACGTATGTTGGATGCCTGGATGAGGGCCGTAACCGTTGCCCTCCTCCCAGCGAACAGTAATGTTGTTACAGACACTCCCCAGCGACAGTAAGTTGTTACAACTATGTCAACAGATCGTTTCACATCAACGTGAAACCGATGTGTCCAACAGACACCAATAATGGCAAATAATACATTGCTCCCGCCAGCCTTCGCCGCAAGAGACTCAAGACCCACCTGTTCAGAAGTTCACCTAATCTCTCTCTGTTT
>PIJE02007488.1:0-12398 GCA_002895965.2 Coryphaenoides rupestris | reverse complement strand
GTGGCTAATGTCCCTGACTGCGGGTGAAGAGGTGCTGGGAGATTTGAAGTGTGAGGGGGCAGAAATAAAGTGTAAATGAGAGACAGGGCATAGAAAAAGAGTTAGCATTGTGCATGTTGGTGGTTGCTGAGACGGCATTAGTATTTCCCCAAGAAGTTATGTCTCCTTAATATGTCAATATCCCCAGTAATAAATCCCCGCTCTTTTTATGATATCTTTATTTAGAGACATTCAGCATCCCTCTGACTCCTAACAAATTGCTTGCTCTGCAAAAGCTTTCACAGAGAATTATGGGACCGCATTAGTCCTAAAGGTGATGATTTTGCAAAATATACACTTTGTACATTGATAGACAGATACACAGACAGGCAGACATTTTGATTTTTGACCACAAAAATATTATCTGATATCTGTTCTTTTTTTGGTTTTAGTTTCGTTTTAAATCACTGCCATTTCAACACCATTAAAGTTGCAGAAGATACCAGCATCATTTGGCTCCTCGATTACATCATATCCTGGTCCAGTGAAGCTCATGCTGTATTCTGTCAGTTCAAACCACTGATAGGCTAACCTTGCTTCATGAGTGTACTGCGGACACAAAAGGGCAAATGGCATTATGTGTATTCAATATTGCTGATTTAGCTCCAGCAGTCAAGTCAAGTAAAGTCAAAGTCAATTGATCAGTGATTTTCTTTTTTTTTTTGGGGTATCACAATTAAGACTAAAAGGTTATTCAATTAAAACTGGCAAAACCCCTAAGGACAAGCAAGGCAACCATTGGATATGACTCATAAGTGATTTAAAGATGGCTGCATGCTAATTATATCCCATTTGTCTTGATCCAAAACTTCGGCACACCAGTAGATCAGACATTGACAATAAAACGAGAAAAAGTAACATTTCTTCTGAAAACTATTAGCCTACAAAGAATAATCCCCATCTCATTGCATTGGGCTGGGCTATTACAGACAATCCCCATTAACCAACCACGTAGCTAGAAGTGGCCGATGACAAGAAATATGGATATTCGCCATATAATTCACGAGCACTGCAGCCTGTCCCTGGATAATCGGGAGGGTTGGCAAGTACACACCTAACAAGCCTTCTAAAAACAGACCAACTGTGTGCGTTGATTGCACCGAGGTCAGATTAAAAACCCAGCATGGGGTTTCCTCGCCAAGCACATTATGTATCACAACACAATAATAATTATAATAATATTAACACTAATAATAATAATAATAATAATTATGATGATTATTATTATTATAAAGGTGTGAGTCACAGGGCTGTTTGCCCATGAAAAACACAACTCCTATAATGCATTGTAATCACTGTAATGAAAACCGGATTACAAGTCATTAAAAAAAATTGTGCATATTAAAAAACATTAGCAAAAATCAGTCATTATGCATTATGAGTATTATAAAAACAAGGGTGCTCTATAAACCATCCACACAGAACACAACAGCCTCTTCCAGACTTCATCATGCAGCTCCCCCGACACAACTCAAAGTGTTACGACCTTCTGATGGTGTGCTTGGGGGTAATATGTGTAATATGTGTACTGGGTGATTGGTGAGGAATGGTTGTCATGTGGTTATCTGTGAGTTTATCTGTATGTAATTGTCATCTATTGTATGTGTACAGTATGTACATGCTGTCCCCATATGGGACAATAAAGACTATATCTATCTATCTTATTTATTTTCTAGCCATTATGAGACGGCTATTTTTACCGCTGCTGCTAGGGAGCGGCCAGCTTATGTTCTTTAGTTTTTCTCCTCTACAATCTTGGGAACCTAGTTCTTCCCACATTTTTTCCCCTGAGACTTCATTCAAATTCATCTTGATATTTATATTGGCTTGGAACCGCAAGCAATCATTAAAAATGTTTTTATATATTGTATTTTCTTTTTATATTCAACTTTTATACATATCATTTTAGAATGTGATTCAAACAGTTTGGCCATTTATGTGAGACTTAAGTTCAGATTTCACAATTTGTAAAAAAAAAAATATTTGTCTCTAACATTTAACAAATCATCACATTTCGACCTTTATACTGATCGAGACAGCTTTTTGATAGCTTTTATATTTCACTTTTCTAACAGTTTTATATTTTATATTTTCCTTTCTCAGACTTCTGTTGAGCCACAGAGCCAAAAAATGTCAATATTTCACCTAGAATGTAAAGCTTAATGTTAGGGGGGGTTGAGGTGAGACCCAGGCGCACAGCAAAGGAGGAGGCATAGGTGAAGTTCAAGCCCAAAAGTTGGTGTGTGTGTGTGTGTGTGTGTGTGTGTGTGCGTGTGTGTGGTTCTGAAAGATAAACCAGTACAAATATTGTCAAGGTATTGTCAACTTGGCCGAGTACTCGGAAGTGCTCCTAGTGTCTGGGCCCCCAAATTGGTCCTACTCTGTAATATTCAGAAGAATATTCAGAAGGAGATACAGACTGACAAGCACACTGATGTAAGCACAATTGCAGACATCGCATGGACATTTCCGCATGTTGTATGCTGTTGTTTTCTCTGGCTGTATTCCCCGTCATCATGTACGGTACTTTCCTCAACAACATAACCACACATAACATTGTTAAACTGTAATTTCATCTGTGATCTCATATGTACATTGATATATTCATTATGCATATCAAGCCGTAACTTAACTTGGAGTAATAATCCATGGTCCAGTCACACTTTGGCCTACTGGAATTCCACTGTGTTGAAGGGCAAGTCCACATTTCACTTCCTGTATTAATGTCACATGATCGCACCGGGTAAGGCCGTCTCATTAAAGGGACACGGGTATTTTAATGTGTTCTTGAAATAACTATTATATGAATATAATATAGACCTGTGTCAAGTTGTAAAATATTGCTGTTAAGTTAATGATCACTTGTCACGCCATATTTATGAGTTTTTGCTGGTTATGCTTGGTATTTATTTTAAGTAG
The DNA here is from genome assembly GCA_002895965.2 of Coryphaenoides rupestris. Taxonomy (NCBI): domain Eukaryota; kingdom Metazoa; phylum Chordata; class Actinopteri; order Gadiformes; family Macrouridae; genus Coryphaenoides; species Coryphaenoides rupestris. Next base: position 9,440 of record PIJE02007488.1, on the reverse strand, counting down.
AATAATTTGGTTTATCTTAGTAATGGAGCTAACCCAATGTATCACTCAATTAAACCTGTGAGTAGCAGTTGGTGATGGTTAGGTCACGGCTGACTCCAGTCATGAGTCAGGGTAGTTATGCCAGTGTTCATATAGGTTTATTAGTCATGTCAGCCTTTGACATTGATGTGTTATGTTCGTCGGCTATTGTTTGTGTTTTTTAATAAAATCACTGTAAAACACATCTTCAAGCTGTAGGCCACTTCGTACGACTACAGGGTCGCTTGAGAGGAAAAACTGTGGTTGGATGTGAGAGACTCTTTTGTGAACACCATCGTCGACACTGCGCGCCGTGTCTGCTCGCCTCAAACAAAACACTGATTACAGAACACCGTGCGGCAGGCAGGAGTGGAGCCAGTCTCACTGTGGGTGAGAGAAGACGCACATCAGTAGAGTAGAGTCATTCGTTCATTATGCTCACCGCCCACAGCTGTGTCGATCCCCGGAATTAGCCCCCGCCCCTTGTTTGCAGCCCAAGGCCAAGCCACGCCCCCTTCACACCACACAAGCTTTCGCAATTTAACTCTACATTGAAAGATTGTCTTGACATGTTATATTAATTTGAGGGTATTATTGTGAACCTCCTGGAGTCATTTTGTGTGTGCAGAGACAGTGAATTAATTAAGTAGTTGTGCAGCTGGATATAAACATTCATTGTTAAAATCCAACTTTAATCAAAGTGTTGACCTCACCTGGCACAGAAACAACAGCAGTAGTCATCAGAGTTTGAAAGAAAACAGTTGAGTCACATCAATATTACATAACCAAAAGAAAAATAAATCGAACACACTCCAGCTAATGGCTACATCTCGAGATCAGGGCCGGATTTAGATATGGGCGACATGGGCAGCCGCCCAGGGCACCATCTTCCGGGGGGTGGAACATGGTACCTGCAAAGAAAATCTATTTTGGACAGGTGACATTGGATGAAGTATCATTCAGAACAGAGAAAATAAGTTGGATGATGTTAGGGCAAGGATTAGATTCCAACGGGATGTCAGGGTCCGTAACATCTTTGTCTGACGGGCAGTCCCTGCTGGTGCTGGATCGAGTCATATGTCCTCCTATGTTTTCAGCAAATGCAGGCGAAATTGAAGAGTCTGGTAAATGCTAAGGTGGAGGGGTTTCCTGCAACTGCTGCAACGCCAAGGACTAAGGATTAAGACTCTTTCTTGTTCTTACTCGTCAAACCTGGAGCATCTGACGATCTCATGGCATCCCCTCTACATTCCCTGGAAGTCATCATTCCAGCCGTCTACATATCCCCGCAAGCGCCCACCGATGTAGCACTATGGAACTGACATGATGTGTCATCAGAACAAACATCCTGACGTGGCTACGGTGGTCAGATGACTAACCTTGCTAACTTCCATCAACACATCACGCGTGCAACCAGGAGGGAAATAACTTTGGACCACTGTTATATAAGAGAGGCTACAAGGCTGTTTCTCTCCCTTTGTTAGGCAAATCAGACCATGCCAACTCCCTGTTAGCGATAAATAAACATCGGATAATGGGAAGTGGTCGTGATGGAGGACATGAAGCGGCGGCCTGATCAATCGGAGGCCAAGCTACAGGACGCTCTGGGTCTAGTCGACTGGGACATGTTCCAATCCAGTTCCAGTGACATCAGCGATGTTTTCGCCAGAGGAAGCGAAGAGAGAAGTACCGAGATAGTGGAGCTGCAAAATGTGAGGGCCGGGGCCCTACGTCACGGGTTATGGACTATGGCAGGGACGACAGCCTGTACCTCAACTGTGAGCACCGACCCATCCCTAGCACATGACCAGATGACCACCATGAACTCATTATATACACGGTTTGAGGCCAGCCACTACACCACGAGCTTGCTGGCTAATTATAACATTGTTAGCGCAGCTGGAGTGAGTTCCACCGCTGTACACACCACTGTGGATTAATGGGACTACTGTGGAGAGGTGTGAGCGGGAGTCCACATCACAGAGGATCTGACATCTGTCAATAGACGCAGACACTCTGGTGAGAAAGGCAAGGCAGCGCGTCCACCACCTCAGGCAGCTGGAGAAGTTCAGCGTTTCCCCAAGGAACCTTCAGTCCTTCAGCTCCGGAGCGGCGCGGAGCATCCTGACAGGAAGCATCAAAGCCCCGCTTAGGACGGCAGCGCTCTGCAGTGAGTAGAGACGTGCTGAACGCACTGTTGGAGGTACACTTTGCTCCCTGCAGAACCACAGCCTGTAGGATCATGAAGGGTCTTCAGGACCCAGTTGCAGCTGCTTCCAGCAGGCAAGCGCCGTCATACTAGTAATGCAGCAAAAACAGAGTTTGCTTCCCCATCAGAACTGTGATTCCTGACCCCCAGGGCCTTCACCAACACACACTGCCCCTTGCGCATGTGCACACACACACACACACACACACACACACGCACACACACACACACGCACACGCACACACATGCACACACACCGACACAGATATATAGAGATATATTACATTTGTAATATCCCTCATTTATAGCTTCTCCTATTCACTGTAAATATTGTTGCTTCTTTTGTATTGTAAATCATGTTATTTGATTTCATAATGATATGTTTGCACAATCCCGTGCAGTCATATCACGTGTGTGTGTGTGTGTGTGACGAATAAAGCTCTTGAATCCTGAATCTGCATATCATTATTAGCTGCTGAGTGCAACCGCCGCCCCCCCCCCCCCACCGCCAAGTGTAAACCAATGTAAAACGCATGCATGTATGCATAGATAACCATGACGGTGCCACGAGCGCCATGAGGCCCGACACGCGGGTGGCAGGCCAACGTGTACACCCATTATGGAGTGGGGGGGCTCCAGAAGCCTGCCTACACAGCTGTTAGCCCCCTGCAGGGAGAGACAGCAGATGGAGGGTGGAAACGGCAGAAGACGACGTGAACGAATAGGGATGGGGAGCGGCGGCCAAGCCTCCCACACGCAAACAAGAGACGAAGAGTCGAACGCCGCGTCGTCCGCGAGAGGAATCTCTGGCCGCGCGCGCCGACAGCAGCGGACACGCGAGCGAAACGGCGTACGCTACGTGTGGACGGACGCTGTAGCGCTGGGCAATAAGCCTTGATGTCTGCAGTGAGAGAATGAACTGCTGTTAACGAATGACCACTGTGTGTGTGTGTGTGTGTGTGTGTGTGTGTGTGTGTGTGTGTCTGTGTGTGTGTGTGCGTGTGTGGACAGAGAAGCGACAGATAGGAAAAGGGAACGGGGTTACTTCAGTTCAAGAATGGGCAATTATTTATGAGGACTTCCGTCACTACAATTTCTATGTAACGAAGGAGGGGGTCAAAGGGCACACTTCTAAATCTTCAGATCTTTAGCATTTAGGATCCAACGGCGTGTGCACTCGACAGTTTAGGAAGCGCTACAGCATATGCTACCTGCCAGTGACCTTGTGAACTCGTGGGAGAATTACAATGCTTCATGTCAAGGAGAAAATGCAGCAAAGTCATCATTTAATTTTTAAATTGAACACTCTTGCCGAGTAGCCTCCCCTGTCTGAAAAATATCAATATTTCATTATTTCATATCCGCGTGCTGAGCAGCAGGGAAAAGCTTGTTGTATATGCGTATGCACATAACCCCCCCCCCCCCCCGCCCTTTACAGAGTACTGCCTCTCTTTACTCATTTTATTTTCTTTCCTCTCATATGAGTTTGACAGCTAATTATATTATATTTAATATGCTGACAAAGAAAGAAAACTCCAAGTGTGCTTTGCCATTAAACAAAAGACAATGTGCCAACAAAATCCACACAGGGGACCGGGGATAATTATTTCCAGAGTTCCATGCGTAACCGGTTAGAATCCAGGTTCTAATGACCTAACCGAGCCCCCGTAGAGACTTGTAATTAGGGCCACCGCTTCTTAACTAACCACGGGTGTGGAGTGTGAGGCCCTGGTGATCTCCATGTGTCCGTCTGTCCGGTCTCCAATGTCACGGCCATTGGGGCCCCAGGGTTTGCGGTACAGTGGACCTCATCCTTCACCTTTTGAAGACCAGTGGGTTACACAAGAAAGCTGCCTTACTGACGAAGCCTGACTTCAGTACTTCAGTAAAACCCAGGAACTCTTCAAATGTGGAACATGGACTGAAGTAAAAATTGCTTTTCCAAGTTTTACTCAGTGCTGAAGTCAGGCTTAATCACTAAGCCAGCTTTATAGTATACCCCACTGGAAGGAGTCTATCTTTAAGTTGTAATCTGTTGAATGACCTCCAGGGAGGCAAAGCTTTAGTGTGTGATGATATTGTCATTCGTCGTCACAAAGGAGACGGACAGGTAAACTGTTTTCTGGAGGTAAATGTAACTATCTAACGGTAATGGAAGGAGTCTGTGTATGTGTGTCTGTAGTTTGATTCTCTCGACAACCGATCATTCGATCGACGTCACACTTGGCAGGTTTAGTATTGAGGAGGACCCAAAAAGCTGCAAGCCGTTTCAAATGGTCATGTTACGAACAAGCAGGGACACATTTCCAACGAGCACAAGACTAGGACTAAATAATACTCACCACCTCTTTCAATGCACTCAAAATAGAACAATGTTGTTTTAATAAATAAGTTTCATATAATTTGAATGTATTGAAAGGATAGCCCTTCGAGATCGACAAGTCGACGCCTACCGGGAGACGTCGACGCGTTGTTGACCACGTGATTTCACAATTTTACCCTTTAAGATATTTGGCGGGACTTGGCGCAAATGCGGTGGCCGGTGGGGGGAAAATTAAGCGATTTTGAGCGGCTGTTTGCGCAGACCTCATCATGGCTGCCACTTCCACAAGGTGCTTCCAAGTCATTCACTCTGAAAGGAAATTTCCAAAGCAAAAGAGACTATTGGAACAGGGCCTGAGTCACGTAGCGGCCATCTGGGTTCCATTTTGGTTCAAAATGCTAGTTGAGCCTGTGTTTGGTAAAAAAAGATCTTATGCAGAGCTCTCATGGTCAACTTTGAGTTATTTTTAAGGTACTTTATGTAGACGTCTGTATGCATGTCTGTGTTTATTTTATATTACATAATATCAAAAACTAATTTATGATGGAAAGGTTCTGTGTCTTACTGTGCATATCAGGTTTATTACAGTTTAAAAAATTCGTCTTTCAGTTTGGTTTGTGAATTCAGTTTAGTTTTCATTAGTTTTACGAGTGCATGCATAGTTTTTTTTTATTTTGAGAAATTGACTAGTTTTAGTTTAGTTTTTTATTTTGTTTAGTTTTTCATGTATTATGAAGAAAGCCTTGATTAATAGAAGCTGAAAAAGGTAGGATGGAAGAATGCATGACATGACATCAAAATATGGTTTACAAAACAAAACAGTTGATTAGCTCGGTAATTAGGACCCAGAGCTAATTCAAGAGCTAAACTTTAGATTGAGCTTTAAATAGTCTGTAATTTGCCTAATAGCCAGAATGGAGTTGCATAAAAATTTGGTGTGAAAAGCAGAGCGGAGGAAGACAATCAGCTGGAAACGAAGCTGCTGAAATAACACTATAAATTAACCATTTAATTAACCATTAAAGTCTAAGTAAACCCCCGGTTTCAGCTGCAATTTTTCACTGGGAAAATTAAAAAAAACAAAGTGTTCTATATTATATGGCTGTGTTACTTCCTGCGTTCTGATTGGCTCCCACCATGCCATCTCAGCGAGACTGCGTATCCAGACCAGTAGCCCGTAGATTTCCATATCCGGACCAGGAACTTTGACTTTGTTGTTGTTTTGCTGGTGGCCGAAATATTTGTAAAAAAAAATCCATATAATAAAACACTTATTAACCTCCCTTGCTTGCTCTCTACGGAGAGGTCTGTGCAAAAAGGCTGACATATTTCTCTGTACAGACCTCCCGCTCGGTTAATAAGTAGTTAATATTATATACTACATAATACATACTGTGTGTTATATTACCAGTGCTTCCTATACATTCATTTATTTGCGGCAGCTCGGCACAATATCAACATCGGCCGCCACATCGCCGTGGCACAGTCATGTTGTTGTTGAGGCATAAAGGTATAAAATAGGTTAATTCACCAACATTTAGTCCCGCTGTGCAGGTGATGACGATGGTGGTATCGGCATTGCACTTCTGGAACAGGGATAAACTGGCAACTACTGCACGAGGGGGAAAACGAAACAAGAACGAACACGAAGCTGGACTTACCTGCAATTCTAGTTTTAGTTTGTGTTCCATTTTTCATTGTAGTTTTTATTTAGTTTTAGGGCTTTTTTTTAGCTCATTCGTTCTTGTTAACTATAATAAACCGATCAGCGCTGTGATCAGGACTGTATGCCAACGTTATTTGGGGAAGCGAGGGGGGATTCTATTGAGATTCTGCAGGAAATTCTGCAAAACGTGTGCAGAATATTTTCCAGGAGTGGAATAAGCAGGATCCTCTCTTTATGCCCAGAATAGGCTATGCAGCAGTCTGACCCGGTGTTTGTTAGCTCTATTTTAGTGAACCTGCCACTCACTTTGTAATGTTTTCATTTGCGTGGGTGTGTGTATGTGTGTTGTGTGTTGTGTGTGTGTGTGTGTTGTGTGTTGTGTGTGTGTTGTGTGTTGTGTGTTGTGTGTGTTTGTGTGTGTGTGTTGTGTGTGTGTTGTGTGTGTGTGTGTGTGTGTGTGTTGTTGTGTGTGTGTGTTGCACGTGCGCACAGTGCGCATATGCAGGTTTCTGTGTTGTGTTGAGTGTATATTAGCCACCTTGATTGGCCGTCCCAAATTACTCCATACTTCACGCACTTCAAAAACACACAGAGTCACAGGTGGTTACTAATTATTTAATAACACACACCCAAATGAATCATGGGTTTCCAAATACATTCATGAGTACCTTTATTGGTATTAGTACAGACAGACCAATCATTTTTTTTTCATCTATCATCTACAACACACACACCCTTCTGCCTCTGCCTAGAAACCGCTCCGTCGTCGCACCATAATGTATTTGCCTACAACACCATAAACCACACTGATAAAAATAACTGGATAATGGTTCGGGCCAAAGTCGAGATTGTTGATAAGGCCCATTGCTCTCCCGACTTGCAGGACCTACACCGAAGCTAATGGAGGCTCTTTTTCTCATAACAATTCATCACTCGATAATAAAGACTGACTCTTTTCTCAACAATTAATTCTCTTAAGAGGCATAATTCTAATTAAATTATTATCTGGGGTGAGTTCAATAATCGGTCCTCCTCCAATGATATAAATTAATTTGGTTTAAACCTTACTCAGTCAATTAATTAACCTACCATCGGACTTAATCTTTGTTGGATGGGATACTTGTCACAAAGCCTGAAAGGGTAACTAAATCTGGTGTTATGTCAGACTGTTGAAGTGATAACTTAACTGGAAAATTGAGTTCTAAAAATATTAGGCTGAGAGAAGGCAAAAAATATGAATGTAGATTGTTGTATTGTTTTATTGTCTATTAACTGCGATTGATTTCAGCTAAATCCTTTTGTTGATGATGCATGGAACCTCGCCCGCCTAGAGAAGCGGCAAAAAATAATCGCCAAGGTGGGTAGAGATGCCAGTCGGTACAATCAAATATGTTTTTCTGGTCATAGTCTTCATACTGGGGTGTACGGGGAGTTATCAGCTCAAATCCTTCTCTAGTGCACCTTCGATGTCTGGCTCGCGAACCAGCTTCACTGCCCCTGTATAGGCGTTTATCTGAGAAACACTGACCGATGAAACGAACGTGTAAGGTTTGGTCTTTTGACTGGAAAGGGGTGCAGGATATGGAGTCCGGGCTTAATATCAACCGGGTAGAATTTACCCCCGACGTCAGGAAAGCGGGTGACATGCCGGGAGTTGGACGCCCACATCTTTCTCAGGGCTCGTTTCAACCCAAAAAAAAGGGGGGATTAAGGCCTGGGCCAGATAAAGATTCCCTTGCCTGGACTGGGGAGCCTCCCCCCTGCGTATTAGGGCATTGGACTGGTACGCTGGCACTCCTGGGGCTATTGTATAATTTGTATAAAGCGAGAATTGATGCTTAAGAGGCAGCTTATTGAAATGTAGTGAAAGTATAAATAGACAGCAGAATATATAAGGGAAGAGTTTAGTAGATGGGATCCAGAGGGAAATGGGGTTTATCAAGATAGGATAATGAAGACAGCTATATGTGGGGAGTACACATATAGAAGACAATATTACATTTGACACGTACAGGGAGCGTAGAGAGAGAGAATGAGTATAGTACGTATCAGAGAGATGTTGTTTTACGATAAATGTATAGGGATGGTTCTGATTGGGTTAATGGAATGCTTTTTTATGGAGGGATATCTTGACTTCGCTAACCTAAAGACAGTAGGTTGCTTGTGTTACGACAGGCATCTCACCACTCATCACAGGAGTGCTGGGAGAGGGTAAGTAACTCGTGTATCCATTCTGTGTGTTGTCTTCTAGCACTTCCTTGGGTCCTCAGCAATACCGCAGCCAGTGCAGTGCCCTTTCCATGCCCGTTCGAAACGGGTATTGTTTGCAGCGTTCTCGAGAACCGCTCATCCAAACAACTTCACACGCAACACTGCACTTCCTTGGGTCCTCAGTAATAAACCTGCCAAGTCTGAAGTGGATCCAACAAACGGTTGTTGAGAGAATCGAATTAAAGACATACATACCGTAAATCTTCTAATAGTGGCCTGTATTCCATTAAAGGCTGGTCTCTCATAATGGCCGGGGGCGTGGTCAACACGGACAAATAAAGGCCGGCCTCCAATACAGGCCGGGTCAAAAAACGAAGGGTGCCTGTTATCCACCGGTAATGTAACTACGGTAGTTTGAATGACCTGTGCAAGCCTGAATGTCCCACAACACAACGTGTCTACGTAACACAGAGCTACCAGAGAAGAGAAAACAAACATGGCGCCGACCACACGAAAGTTTGAGGTGAATTTTAAAGAGACAGTTCCTGTATTACGGTAATGTTTATTCCTACCTCAGGGTTGTTTTATTTTATTTTATTGTACAGTGGGTGTATTTTCCCTACGTGAGGCTGCGGTGCTGTTTTGTTACCATATGTTACTTGCAGCTGAATCTTACTGTTTTGTTTGTTTTGTTTTTGTGTGCAATGTTTTGCAATAAAAGTCAGGAAATGAAGGGATTATGTCCATGAGAGTTTAATTTTAAGAAATAAAGGCCTGCCTCTAATATAAGCCTGCCTCCAACAAAGGCCTGGTGCTCTTTGTGGCTCAGTAAATAAAGGCCCCGGCCGATATTAGAGGATTTACGGTACATACATACTAGGGGTTGCAAGACTTCTGATTTTTTCAAGTCGACTTTTCTATCAATAAAGTCGACATAACGTTGACGCGTCGTTGATGACTTCATCATATACACACGCATGTGCTGTCCAAAAAAAAAAAAGCACAGGTATCCT
>PIJE02007487.1:0-12398 GCA_002895965.2 Coryphaenoides rupestris | reverse complement strand
CAGGGTCGTTGATTTTTGTTGCCTGATTTTTTTTTTTTCTTTTGCATGCTGGCTGCCCCTCTCTATTCTCTCCTTCTGGGTGTCATGAGTGAGATACAGCTAGGATACAAATCTTTTTCCTGGCTGCAGCCTTTGGGATAAGGCCCTCAGCTTCTTCGGATCACTGGGGCTCTCTGTCCACACTCTGGCTCCTCACTGAAAACTAGGCGGTTTTTACATAGCCCACTTGGCAGAGAGTGACTTCATCCAGCAACCTCGTTGCTCATTATGAGCCAATATCGCCAGTGTTCTTTAATATTCCCAAAAGTCCTGGCAGTGCTCCGCGGGTGGACTTGCTATGCTAATCTTCTACCTGGGAACTCCACTGAATCTGCCCTTTCAAATTCCCCAATGACATCTGGTGGAGATTCTGACCCCTTCTCTGTCTAGATGACCGAATAACCCGACTTTTCTGCCATTGGTCTTTTATACAAAAAAAGAGAAAGGAAAGGAATAGAATCTCCATCCCATTGCATGATTTTGACAACTTCATAGTCACATGTTGACGACCAACCCCAAAAGAATGTGTACGAACCATCCCAACTGGAATTTCTTGCTAGCATCAACTGGTAACACAATCATCTAAACCAAACCGAGCTAGACTAGCCAACAAACAATCCTAACTATAGCTTTCCCTTCACATTTGTGAATGAGTTAACTAACAATTGTTTTTGTTAAACCCATTTGTGTAAACGCCTAGAGAAAAATACTTCAGGGATGCTGAATATTTTACACTTGTGACCACTTGAAAAAAACACAAAAGTTTTCACTTCAACACATCTCAAGTATCTCGCCAGTTCATATTACGCCAGAGAAAACTTATTTGTCATGACTCTTGTCCCATTATCTGAGAACGTACCGATACCAGAGTTGGGAACAGCCCCGCTGGTGGTCAGATATTCATGAGTGTTGACAACCAACCCCGTTCTACCCCCTATAAACAATATAGAAAAATTCTCCACTTGTAGTCTGTCAGTAGATATATATACACATAGTACATACACCAGCATAGTTAGAATGGAGGCAGAATAGAATATTTAGAAGAAGAGTAGATAGACAATATAAACACACACACACCTGACTTTACATAGTTTTACTTACCAGGGCCTCGGTGGCGAGCTGTTTTTTCTTTTTTCTGGCGCGTCCAACCAGGTCAAGAGGAGCTCCGGCCTAAAAGTGTAGCATTATTCAATATACTTGTGTGTGTGTGTGTGTGTCTCTCTCTGTGTATGCCAGCTGTTCTCCTTCTAATAATATATAACAATGACAAGAACTGAAAGCAAAACCTCTCTGCTGAGAGAAACGCTGGTCTTAGTTATGTCCCCGGGACGTGGACTTTACTCCCCCCTACTGGCCATACTGGGAGTTGCCTCACAAAGGGGATTCATCCAAACAGGCAGACACACAAGCAGATAGATGGACATATGAGCAGGCAGACCGACAGGCAGGCAGAAGTCTTGCTCACCAGCTGAATCACATTACATACCGGGTCAGTCCAGCTAACCAATCATTATGAGGATGGAGATCTATCATTATTATTGACAAATGCTACAGTCTGCCCTTACACACCAGCCTTCTGGGGAACAGAATGGGAGGCTGCTTGGTTATTATTCATATTGGTAATTAGTAAATAATAATCAATAATGACTATTACTTTTATTATTGAGCATATGTTCTATTGTATAGTAATATTATGATCTGGTATTACATTTCATGTTACATTTGTATTGTGTCATAATATTATGATCTAGTATTATATATAGTGTTACATTTGTTGAGTTGGGAACATTCTGTCTTTTTTAATACTTAAAAGAGGCAGGGAGATAGTTCATATGTCATGATGGATTATGGTCTGTTAAGATTAGTGATACAAATATTACTATTACGACTACTACTAATACTACTGTGACCCTCTAGTTCCTGGACCACCTGCTGACGGGAATAGAGGACATCTGTGGTCACTACGGACACCACCACTGGAAGGACAAGTGAGACACCTTGACATCCCACCAGCCAACCTGTCTGTCTCTCCCCCCGTCTGTTTCTCTCACCCTCTCCCTCTCTCTATGTCTCTGTCCCACTCCCTCTGTCTCTTTGTCTGATCTCTCTCGCTCTGTCTCTCTATGTCTCTCGGCCGTTCTGAACAGTCTCAATAAGAAGTATACGAAGAAATGTTTGATCTCTCTGTCTCTCTCTCCCTCTGTCTCTCTCTGTCTCTCGGCCATGCTGAACAGTTTCAATAAGAAGTACTGTATATGAAGAAAAGTCTGATCTCTCTGTCTCTTTCTCCATCTGTCTCTCTCCCTTTCACTCTCCCTCTCCCTCTGTGTCTCGGCCGTGCTGAACAGTTTCAATAAGAAGTATATGAATAAATGTCTGATCTCTCTCTCTCTCTCTCTCTCTCTCTCCCTCTGTCTCTCGGCCAGGCTGAACCGCTTCAACAAGAAGTATGTGAAGAAGTGTCTGATCGCGGGCGAGCGCTCCAAGGAGCCGCAGCTGATCGCCTTCTACCATAAGATGGAGATGAAGCAGGCCATCGAGCTGTGGAGAGCGGCGGGGGTGTCAAGATGCCCGCCGCCATGCCCTCCACCGTCTCCATGCAGTCAGTACATCTCTCTCTCTCTCTCTCTTCTCCTCCTCCTCTCCTCTCCCCGTCTCCTCCTCCTCCCATGCCCCCCTCCTCCTCCTCCCTCTCCTCTCTCCTTCTCCCTCTCCTTCTGAACAATATCCCTCTCGCTCTTTTCTTATTATATTTTAATTTCATTTTGTATTTTTATTTTGTAACATAAGCGTTATTTATAGCTATATAACCGCATATAAAACGAAGTTATAATCTCTACGAGATCTTTTATCCTTACATTGCTTGGTGGCTCTCTATATTCCTATTGTATATCTACATTATATTTATCCCTAAATTTTCGATTTAAATTGCTTTGGTGGAATGAAATAAAAAGCAAAATATAAATCATCTGCATCATTGGGGAGCCGATTTAACAACTCCACCGTCAATTGAATGTGATGGAAATAAGTGCTCTCTCTCTTAATTTGACATTTAATGATTATTCTGTCAGTCAGTCAGTCTCTCTCTCTCTGCAATATTACGCTGTGTACAGTGTACAAGAAATAATATAAAATGTATGAATGGGAAAGAAGGGAAGGCCAAGTGTGCATGTGATGAAGATGGTGATGGAGGTGTCCCCTGCTGTGACAGGAACATCCAGCCCAAGAAGCCCCCTGTAGAGTAACAAGCAGGAAAAAACACAAAGCACGCAAAAAACAAGCCCAAGAAGCCCCCTGTAGAGTGCCCCAGCTGCCCAAGGGTCGGGAGGACGAGATCCGCAAAATCCTTCGCGGAAACCTCCAGAAGACCCGCCAGAGGGTAATGCTACTGCAGTACTCCTGCAATACTACTGCACTACTACTATAATACTAAGATTTGATGAGATAGAACGTTATTCATCCCAAAGGAAATTATTGTGCCAGAGGTTGCTCAAATTGCAGTACTACTACAATACTACTGCAGTACTACTATAATTTACTGCAGTACTACCTACAATACTACTGCAACTCCTATGTTATACTGCTTAAAATACTACTGCTATAAACCCCACCTTTGTTGTCGCCATCATCTTTATTCTAGCGTATGATATTGTTCTGGGCGCCCCACCCAATTATACTAACTACCGGATTTTCCCCCCCACCCTGTTTGCCAATGCCTAAGCATGCAACCCCGGGCAACCCCCCCAACTGGTAGATCTTACTTGGGAGCGGAAAACCGCCCAGAACACTAATGCCAGTACACTGCAAGCACTACCCCCTCAAGGGTGCACCCGTATTAGCACTACTAAAGAGCTAACAGGAACAATAAAACCCTCTATCTACGACTTCATTCCCTCTGGGAGCGGTTTGTGTGTCTTTGCCATACACAAGGATACCTTAAATACCATAAGAGCGAGATCCCATAGTGGACTATTTCGCTCTCCTCGCCTCTCTATGTGGGTTCTTTCCACTTTGTATTTGGGGACGTTTTTTGGGAGAGGAGTTTTGTGTCGGTCTTTGTTCTTTGTTTTAGTCTTTTCCTGTCTTGTTGTCTTTCGCGTCTATATTATGAAAAGAGGAAAGCTGAGAAAATGATAATAAATAGAAATAACAAGTCCTTTTTATTATATGATTGAGTTATTTCGGAATGAACAAGAAAGACCTCACAAGTCTTATCTTTTTACCGGGTGACTCTTTTCAAATTTTCTAGACTCATTAAACCATATTTTTATTTTTTGGTATGGTAGTTTTAAAAGAAACTCGAATCAACGTTATGTGTGCAGCGAGATGGATATATGTCACATAACCTCCTGGATGATAAGAAAAAAAAAAAAAAATACAAGTTTTTTTTTTTTTTTTTGATACCACCACATAGAAAAAGTAGTTGTCATGCACTGCTAGTTGTAATTATAAAGAAATAGAAAAATATCAGAGGCTAAAAAGAAACATGAGAAACAAATAAGTTGAAGCAAAACACCTTACCATTGATCAACCTCTTAAGAGATCCGCCGCACCTTAGAGTCTAGCGGGCGTGGACATAAGGAGATCCTGGCCCCGCCTCAACTCCTTTTGGGGAAAGTAGCTTGAAGCGACAACCAAAACTGCAAGTTGTATATCGCGTGGACTACAGACGGTGCTTGTTATTATTGGAAAAGGGGGGGTTTTTTTGTGTATTTGTAATTCTCTATCTGTTTAATTAGATGTGACATATTCTTTGTTAAGATTGTCGGTTTTCCTTTTTTTGTAAATATAATCAAATCATGTTGGGAGCGAGGAGCGGGCGGGGGGGGGGTTTTCCTGTTCGTTTCTTCAATTTTCACCTCTCATAGAAGTTGTTTTTGATGTTTTTCTAGTGTTGAGTATGAGTTTGTTTGGTTTTTGTTTGCACGCCCTTTTGGTTTTCTTTCTTTGGATATGTTTTTCATACCTTGCAAGACTATGCACAATATAGCTTTTTCCCCCCCTAAAAAAAAAAATTGGCCCCGGGGGTTTTCCCCCCCCACCCCCACAAGCCCAGGCCCCACCGCCCGAGGTTCCTCTCCCGATTTTTAACACCAAGGCCCACAGAGGGGGAGAGGCGGAGGAGGGTTTTCTCTTTGGAGTGTCAAAAAAAAAATCTAACAAAATTTTAAAGAACCACTCATTGTTTGACACCAATGACAAGTAATAAGTAAGTAAGACCTTGTTTAAAACTTTGAGAGACTTTCGAAGGTGGGCGGTGAAGCGGGCCTTTGCGCGTTCTGCCTCCCTAGCCCAAAAAGTCGGGTCTTTGTTCTCAGTGTCGCACACTACACCCTCAAATCACCACCCCCCAAACTCCCAACAAATACAACCCCACTTTAATTTATATGCCACCCTTCTTACTCCACCAAGCACCCTCCCCGCAACGCCCCCAACACGCCTCCTCGGGCCTCCCACCAGCCCAAACCGATCCTACACAACCCACCGCCTCGACAGCAACAAAAAAAATTATAAAAATTCGGAGAGGATGAGGGGGGGGTTAATATTCTAATTAATATTTTGAAATGTGTCAGGACTTATAATTTATCATCTTATATAATTATGTTGTATAATATTTATAATTTAGTGTAATATTATATTTCATTTGGAATAAAGGGGCCAATAAGCATAAAACCATACACAGATAGAGTTGACACCGCCTTATTTAGCCACACGCACCTCGCACACTTTTTTTGAACTTCTGAGAGTAAAAGAAACAAACGACAATAAAAGGATTGTTACGGTCCAGAGCACCATACCCAGAAGAATAGAGAACACGGGTGAGGCGATACGTGCTGTCGGTCTGAGCCTACACTCAGAGATAGCTAAGCTGGAGAGGCATCACACTTACCGTAGTTGAGACAATAAGGTATAAGGGGAAAAAACACCCTAAACATCATTGCACCGCACCAGTGTACACCATTTGACTGGTATTATTCCATCCTCGCTGCGACCCACCCGCCCTCCCCTTTCTGCGCCCGAGATCAAGATTACTTAATATAACCGTACACATAGTCGAAATTTCGTTTCCCTCGAGACCGGCCGCTGTAAGATTAGTCTGCCTCATCCAAAGCAGAGTTACTCTGGGTCCTGTGGAAGCGGCAAGAAGGGTGGGGGAGATGGGGAGTCGAGCGCAGCGGCAAACAAGGGCAGGAACACCACCACAACCTACACTTTCAGACCTAATCAGGGGTGTGAGTCTTATTTGAGGGCTGGAGGAACATGCGAGAGAGCACTAGCGCACAAAAGCATGCGGTGGCGCCATGGAATGTATTCCAAAACCTTCTTTCTCTGCCACACCTACACCCGCAACTCCCCACACCAGGGTCTTTCCGCCCGTAATCCCCCCCTCTCTTCTCACACCACACTACCAACCACGCGCACGCGACGCGACGCACACAGTACGCACGAAGAAAATAAGCCCCCCCCTTAAAGAGCCGTATCGGGGGGCATAGTATGAGTGCGATCTCACGTGTTGAGAGTTATTTATGGGTTAGTAGGGTGGTGTTGAATTTGTTGGGTGCATGGCGAGCGGCTCTTATCTTTGCGGTGGTCGGATTTCATGCCCTGCTGCGCAGAGGGAAAACGCAAGATAATAGAGGGGCCCCCGCCTCCCCCTCGCCAGACCATAGCATCCCCTTATTGGTGGGGAGGTTGTAGAGGGGTGTTGGTTGTTCTCTTTCTTTCGCTTCTACTCTTTTTCTTCTTTGGGGAACAGAACGTGAGAGAGTTCATATCCATTTGAACCCACATGCTGCGTCGCCTCATTAAACAAAGCACAGACGCTCAGCATAAGTCTTATTGGGGTCCTTTCCCCCGCCGTCCTCGCACAACAGGCGCCACCCCAGCGCGCGCTCGGCCTTCAACTCCCCAGCGTGTCGGCCGGTATGAATAGGCTCGACCCCCGCCCCCCCAGGCTCACGCCCTATCTCCATCATTTGATGCGCCACAGCCCAGTGTATTCCCAGACAATTGGCGGCCCCCAGCGCCTTTGCTCCAGCTCTTAGTGTTCGTTCGTATAGCTGTTTTCGAGTTATATTTTTGGTTTCAATTTAAAGTGGTGTGCTCTCTCTCTTGTGCTCTTTATTATTCATTTCTCGCATCTGTGTTTTTTTTTATTTTAAACAACTTAGGGCCGTTTAATTTATTTGTTTATATTTTTATTTGATTCTCTTATTTTTTTTAATTTTTTTTGGGGGTCGTGGAGAGGAGTGAGGTGGGGTGGGTTATTGGGAGGGGGGGGTCTCTCCAGTCCAAGAAGCACGGTGTGGTATTTTAATTTGTTTTGGCCGTAATATTCTTGTTATATTAAATTATAAAAGGTTTTGTTGGTTGCTTTGATATCCTCAATACCTACATGTGCACCTCTTTTTTGTTGCCACACTTGGCTATCTCTGTAATAGAGGGCCTGCGATAACTTATCACGCGTTGTTTGGTGGAGGCCCTTTTTTTGGGAAAAAAAAAAAAGGCTCGCCTCACTCCGCCACATTTCCCTCCCCGCACCCTGGCCCAGCTTCCACTTCTGCCAACTTTTGATTTTGACCCAACCCTCATTTCTCGACCCAAAATATGCGCCGCAAGCGCACCTTTGGTTTGCTTTAATTTTGACCCTTTTATGTTCATTAACTGTCAAAAGTGAGCTATGTAGGCTTTATATATATTATATTTTCACCTCTATTGTCTTATTTCCAGATGAAAAAAGAGGAGGCGGAGGGGAAAAATAAAGTGTTCTTGCCCGTTTGTTCTCTGTCTGTATATATAGTACCTTGGTGAGGCTTTGTGTGTGTTTTTCCTTTTCGCTTCTGTTTGTTGTTCTTGCTTGCTTTTTGAATTTGTTTTTTTTAATTTCTTCTTGAGTAAGTCTCGCCTCATCTTTTTTTTTTTTAAATAAAGGGGGGCCCCTCGCCACGCCCCACATCTATCAATAATTCATAACAAACTAAACAGAAGGAGAGTCGGAAGTGGGGGTGGCATTGGGGGCTGAGAAAAAGCCCCACCTCGTTTTTGGGAGGAAGCGGGGTGGCGTATTGATAAAATTCATATGGGCTCGATTATTGGCGCTCTTAATCAGAGGGAGGAGCTCTCTAGGAGTTACTACTTTGTTAGAGAGATTATATATAATACAATACCATATAAAATATTTATACATTTCTGGAGGGGGGGGGGTGGGTGGGGGGTGCGGGTTTTTCTTTGGGGAATTGTGGAGGGGCGGCGCGCGTGGGCCGGTGTGTGTTTGTAGGGCCGGAAAAAATATAGAAACAGCAATGCCCATTAACCCACAAAATGCAAGACACAGGCTAATGATTCCTCTATGTAGGCGAAAAACCTGCTGTTTTTGGAACCCATGAGATTGCCTTCTTAAGTCTTTCATGTCCCTTATGTCTTGCTTTGTATAATTCATGTTCTTAATGCATTTATAATTTTATTTTTGTTCTTTTATTTTATTTTGATCCTATGTCCCATTCCTCTCCCCTCACCCTTTACCGAGATCCGATTTTCATAAAAAAAAGTTATATGATGTGTTTTTTTCCGCAGGAACCCAGAACAAAAACGTCTATATAAATATTGAGAGGAATTTGTCCCCCCTCCCTTTTTTTTTTTTTTCCCCCTTTTCTGTTTTATATTGTCTATTTTCTTCTCTTTTATCCCAATTAATAATATTTTTTTGTGTTAAAGTTAATGACAGTTTGTAATTGGGGGAGGAGGTCTGTGTTGGCGTGCCGTCAGCAAACTCCCGTCTCCCACCATTCGATAAATTTTACACGCTGGTCTATTCCACTCCGTTTAGTTTAAAGATCCGTGAATACTCAGAGCCTCACCACGATAGGAACCCAACCGGTCCTCTATCTATTTCCTCTCTAGTCACTATATGTTATGGAGCTTTATATTAACACTTATCCCTCGTTCTGTTACCACTCTCTTCTCTACTTTCTCTAAGCTGACCCACTCTATTCTTCGGAACCATAAGATCCAAAATCACCCTAACTTCGCCCTCCATGAATCAAAAGAATGAATAAGAAGAAATACGACCAAAACAGTATAGATGTGTTTTTGTGTTTGTGTTTATAGTTCATGTATTATGTTTGATATATGCCACCGGACCGGAATAGTAGCGACTAAGAAAAACCCCTTGATAGTAAGTTATATTTTTAATGGTTAAAAGCAGTAAGTACTAGTTACTCCGTTGTCTTATTTTTATGTGGGTGTGTCTAGTTGAAGAGTGTGCGAGCGTGGCCTGCAGGTGGGTCTCGCCAGTAAGTATTTAGCCCGCCCGCACGGCTACCCAGCCGGCATGGAAAGGTTAAAGCCAAATTACTAAAGGGAGCTGAATTGGTATTTTATTTGGGGTGGAGACTGGAAAGTGGGTCTATTCACGCCCTATAGTGAAGAAATAAAAGAATGCCCGCGGTTAATAAGGGGTGGTAGCTCGCCCGATAAAGAGTATCCTCCTCCCCCGCCACCCCCAAAACGGTTTGGAATTGGATAAAACGTTAATTTTTTTTTTTTTTTTTTGTGGATAAAGGTGAAATTTATATAGATAAAATATAATAGGTTTATGGTGTAGAGTAAAAAGATATAAAGAGTTCTAAAAAAACGTCCCTTTTGAAAAGCGGCAAGAGAGGGAACAAAACCATTGTGGGTAAGCCCCAGGGAAACAAACCCCCTCCCTTGGTTTTTTTTTGTTTTCTGGAAAAAAAAACGAAAATGGGGGTTTTTTTTTTTTTTTTTTTTGTTTGTTTTTTTATTTGTATTATTTTGTATTTTTCTATTGTTTAATCTATTGCATTTGAGCAACCTCTGGCACAATAATTTCCTTTGGGATGAATAACGTTCTATCTCATCAAATCTTAGTATTATAGTAGTAGTGCAGTAGTATTGCAGGAGTACTGCAGTAGCATTACCCTCTGGCGGGTCTTCTGGAGGTTTCCGCGAAGGATTTTGCGGATCTCGTCCTCCCGACCCTTGGGCAGCTGGGGCAGGGCCCGCTCTACAGGGGGCTTCTTGGGCTGGATGTTCCTGTCACAGCAGGGGACACCTCCATCACCATCTTCATCACATGCACACTTGGCCTTCCCTTCTTTCCCATTCATACATTTTATATTATTTCTTGTACACTGTACACAGCGTAATATTGCAGAGAGAGAGAGACTGACTGACTGACAGAATAATCATTAAACGTCAAATTAAGAGAGAGAGCACTTATTTCCATCACATTCAATTTACGGTGGAGTTGTTAAATCGGCTCCCCAATGATGCAGATGATTTATATTTTGCTTTTTATTTCATTCCACCAAAGCAATTTAAATCGAAAATTGAGGGATAAATATAATGTAGATATACAATAGGAATATAGAGAGCCACACACACACAGACACAGAGAGAGAGAGAGAGAGAGAGAGAGAGAGAGAGAGAGAGAGAGAGAGAGAGAGAGAGAGAGAGAGAGAGAGAGAGAGAGAGAGAGAGAGAGAGGTAGAGAGAGAGAGAGAGAGAGAGAGAGAGAGAGATGTACTGACTGCATGGAGACGGTGGAGGGCATGGCGGCGGGCATCTTGACACCCCCGCCGCTCTCCACTAGCTCGATGGCCTGCTTCATCTCCATCTTATGGTAGAAGGCGATCAGCTGCGGCTCCTTGGAGCGCTCGCCCGCGATCAGACACTTCTTCACATACTTCTTGTTGAAGCGGTTCAGCCTGGCCGAGAGACAGAGGGAGAGAGAGAGAGAGAGAGAGAGAGAGATCAGACATTTATTCATATACTTCTTATTGAAACTGTTCAGCACGGCCGAGACACAGAGGGAGAGGGAGAGTGAAAGGGAGAGAGACAGATGGAGAAAGAGACAGAGAGATCAGACTTTTCTTCATATACAGTACTTCTTATTGAAACTGTTCAGCATGGCCGAGAGACAGAGAGAGACAGAGGGAGAGAGAGACAGAGAGATCAAACATTTCTTCGTATACTTCTTATTGAGACTGTTCAGAACGGCCGAGAGACATAGAGAGACAGAGCGAGAGAGATCAGACAAAGAGACAGAGGGAGTGGGACAGAGACATAGAGAGAGGGAGAGGGTGAGAGAAACAGACGGGGGGAGAGACAGACAGGTTGGCTGGTGGGATGTCAAGGTGTCTCACTTGTCCTTCCAGTGGTGGTGTCCGTAGTGACCACAGATGTCCTCTATTCCCGTCAGCAGGTGGTCCAGGAACTAGAGGGTCACAGTAGTATTAGTAGTAGTCGTAATAGTAATATTTGTATCACTAATCTTAACAGACCATAATCCATCATGACATATGAACTATCTCCCTGCCTCTTTTAAGTATTAAAAAAGACAGAATGTTCCCAACTCAACAAATGTAACACTATATATAATACTAGATCATAATATTATGACACAATACAAATGTAACATGAAATGTAATACCAGATCATAATATTACTATACAATAGAACATATGCTCAATAATAAAAGTAATAGTCATTATTGATTATTATTTACTAATTACCAATATGAATAATAACCAAGCAGCCTCCCATTCTGTTCCCCAGAAGGCTGGTGTGTAAGGGCAGACTGTAGCATTTGTCAATAATAATGATAGATCTCCATCCTCATAATGATTGGTTAGCTGGACTGACCCGGTATGTAATGTGATTCAGCTGGTGAGACTTCTGCCTGCCTGTCGGTCTGCCTGCTCATATGTCCATCTATCTGCTTGTGTGTCTGCCTGTTTGGATGAATCCCCTTTGTGAGGCAACTCCCAGTATGGCCAGTAGGGGGGAGTAAAGTCCACGTCCCGGGGACATAACTAAGACCAGCGTTTCTCTCAGCAGAGAGGTTTTGCTTTCAGTTCTTGTCATTGTTTTATATTATTAGAAGGAGAACGGCTGGCATACAACGAGAGACACACACACACACAAGTATATTGAATAATGATACGTGAAAGAAAGAAAACACTTTTAGTTAGCCAGGCCGGAGCTCCTCTTGACCTGGTTGGACGCGCCAGAAAAAAAATAAACAGCTCGCCACCGAGGCCCTGGTAAGTAAAACTATGTAAAGTCAGGTGTGTGTGTGTTTATATTGTCTATCTACTCTCTATATTCTATTCTGCTCCATTCTACTATGTTACAAATATGTGTGTATATATAGATACACATACATACAATTTTTTTTATAATGTTATAGGGGAGAACGGGGTTGGTTGTCACACTCATGATATCTGACCACCAGCGGGCGCTGTTTCCCAAACAAGGACTTTTTGTGTTTTTCATGTCAAAGTGTAAATATTCAGCTCCTCAGTATTTTTCTTCTAGGCGTTTACACAATGGGT
>PIJE02007486.1:0-12402 GCA_002895965.2 Coryphaenoides rupestris | reverse complement strand
ATTTGTGTAGATTGTGGATGAGGGGGATCATTATAATACAATAGGTTTGTGCATTTGGAGTGATCTTGAATACATCCATGTTTTGGGGATGTTCATTTTGTTTGTTGTTTCCTTGTTTGATAACTAAAAGTAATCTAGATCACACTTTTGGATAAAGTTAACAAAACAGTTGCAATACAACTGCATACCGTCATGTTATCGGAGCTACCTGTATTCACCCTTTACAGCGCAATTAAGCTTGGAACGCCGACATATTGAGATTAATCATCAATACATATCACAGACAGCGATAAGTGTAGGTCTATGTACTGTATGTAGTTTGCCACTATAATTAATACAACCGACAGCAATTATAGGTCTACGGCTGTAGTTTACCACTAAGAGCACCGTTGAGAAACGCAACGTCCTACATGGTCCCTGTAGATCATAGAGCATCATAGAGCAGGATTCATGTGCATACATTTTATTACTGCGTTATTTTTTCTGGAATTAATTAATCGAAATGAATGCGTTCTTTTGACAGCCCCAGTAAGTCGACCAAGCACAGCTATGGAAAGTCTTTGACCGTCGTCCACATGACCAGATGTCACTGGTTGGCACTATGGATGCTGGGTGGCATAACCTCTGAACACTGCCAGGGGTGGATGAGACGTGCCAACAGATCTTTCCCAAGAGGTATAGCACGGGTGATGTAGATGAGAATACATTTACATATAGGGCTTCGAGGAAACGCTTCTTACAATACTGTGAGTAGCCGACATTTGTCAGAAGAGAGTGACATAATAATACATTGGTATTACGTTGGTAAAGTAAGATTTGAATAGAACAAGTTTCTCATAATTGCGAGCCCCTTACAGGTTAACAGCAAAATAGCTAGGATGCAGTACGATGCTACGCAATGCTAAGTACTGTTTTCCAAGTGCCAGGACGTACAAACATACATGTGCTTAGGGATACAGTACTGAGCTCATCTGTATTATTGCAGCTTTGTGTTAGTTTCATCACTTTTGCAAGTCATCTATTTGCTAATGAAGCCTTCGCCGCAGCATTTCTATGACTTTCTGTGCTCACTGTACATTTTCAAAAGTTGAGATGAGTCGCTCGGTATTTTAACTGTAAAACGGAAAAGTTAGAATCCAACTTCAAAAGAAAGCACTGAGCCAAAGACAATTATTTACTATCAATATTACAGTATAAGCAATTGAAACGTAAGTAGAGATCCCACCGCTTGGAGCTCAATATTGCCATCTACCAGCATGGTGAGGAACAACATGATGAATTATGTTTTCTGCCACCGTGAGAGCAGGAGTATGCTGTTCAAGTTTGAAAGTTTGAAAGCTTTATCATTGATATGGATATCACTGAAAGTACGGAGACAAGTGGTGAGTGGTTCTACAGTTGCACCACTCACAATGGATTGCATTACATACGATGTGAATATAGCTTACCTCTTACCTGTACCTCTTGAACATCAGAAAGCACTGGCCATCTCTCCATCAGATTGTCCACTATTCTATAATTTCTTGTTGCCGGAATCCAAACTGTTTTTCCATTGTTTATTTTCTTGACTTCAGCAACAGGACTATTCTATATCCTACTCCACTGACTCTGGGGTCTCACTGTCAGGTAGAGAGTGGTTTGCTTCAGCTCTCCTCGAGTTTTATGTTCTACTCTGTGTGGGAAACGTTAAGAGATTTTGTGTTCAAGGAAATTGACAGCCATCTGATCTGAACTTTAGAATTTCATTTCTGTGCAATAGTTCCCCATCTCTGTTCTTGAGCCTTCCAGAGGTGCAGCTGTAATTGAAAGTTGGCATTTTGTGGCATATGATAATGTAGGCATTGGAAACACCATTGGCCATGGCTCCTTTCTAAAGGTGCTGAGGAAGAGTTGCTTAAAGTGCTTATACTATCCAAGTTTGCAGAGCAAAGAAGAGAAATAAAATGTTATTTTCCAAGACAACTGGATTCGACAAGCCAACTGGTTCTGAGATAATTGCAGTTTCAGGTTTGTGGGAGTGTTTGGTGGCTGGCTTAATTGGCCTCATCTGGCCGAGTTAGTCTGGGTCGGGTGGGACTAGAGCCTCACCTGGCCCAGTTAGAGTCTGGGGGTGTGGTGCATTGGCTAACCAGTGCAGCACAGGTTAAGTCAGCCACCAGCACACACACTCAGGGAGTGCTAACATGCTAGTAAGAACCACCTGCCATGTCTGCCATTTTAACAAACAATTGCAATAAACCAGACTTTCAACACCACTACTGCCTGTGTCCTTGGAAGAGCCCTGAACTAAGTCACATGTCACATTGTGGCAGCGAATATTGCTACCCTGGTGCCCATTGTGGCACTTTGTGCCCTCCGGGAACAAAGGACACATGGCCACCTCCCAGCACCAGCCCTTCCCTCATGGCAGCGTTGGATGTTGGTGGGGCCCAGCAGAGAACGGGGGTGGCGGCACAGCAACCACCATGGGCAACAGCCTGTTGCTAGCAACCCCTGCAACCAGCCTGGAGCAACCCGAGACCAAGCCATGCCTTTGCCAGGAAGGACAGCAGCCGAGGGCCCACACTCTGGGAGAAAGATGGGGGATTGAGCCACGTCACCTGGTGGAGGGTGGCCCTACCGGGGGCTGTTCCAGGCCCTCCAACGAGCTCCACCACGGCTAGCTGCCAATCCCTAGCCAGCCCATCCGAACAGCCTTTGCAGCCCACACCCAGAGACACGTCAACCAGTGAAGGCTGCAGCCCAGGCCTCCGGTCTCCAGGATGGTGGGGGAGTGGGGTTAGCTGGCCACGTTAGGGACGTGTCTGGACAGTCCAGGACACACCTCCGCCAACCAAGGCAGCAACCTCAGCTCCCGGTCTCCAGGGAGGTGGGTTGGCTGAGACACTGAGGAGGTGTGTGAGGACAGTGGGTTTGGGGGGTATTTGTTTGGGGGGGGAGGTAGTAGGTTGAGGCTGGGGATTGTTGGTGGATTACTTTAAAAGGTGCAAGATCCTTGAATTCCGAAGTAGTTATTAGTTGACCCAGGTCCCAAATTGAACATATTTGTACTGAAGACTTATTTCAGTAGTTGGTTAATCGTTGTCTAGTGTTTCTTGAATTATCTTGTTTGATTCAGAGACTGAGAAACGGAGTTACAACTTGCTCTTGTCTGAGGGAAACATCATTTTTATCAATTTAAGATTTGAGTATATATCGCAAATTAATCACAGAATGCTGACATTAAATGTTGAAGATATCGAGGCTAATCAGCTCATCCATACTGACCGTGGGATGAGAGCAAGAGGATAAGGATGGAGGATAAGGAAAATAAATTGGAGTAATTGTGCCATGGCAACTGGCCGTTGACATGGCAGCAATTTACTCCAATTTATTTTTGTATGCAAAGATTTCTCCTCGATAGTAGCGCTGAAGTGGTGCGAAGCGCTTAGTTTCCAAGCAATGAAAAAGCAACTCTTCTTTTTTTTTAAACACCATCTGGATGAGCTCTAGAAATGTAGGCATTCCAGCCAGTGATTCATAAGCAAACATCATTACCAGTTTATAGTTGACTCCATTATAGATGACATTTTCATAGGTGACAAGAAACCTCTTTCACATTTGGGTTTTTCTGCTTAACGGCTTGTGCAATGGTATCCTGTCAAAACATCGACAAACGGTTGAGAGCTTTTTATTTTCAGGAGAGGCTGAGGAAAGCTTCACTTCAAGTTGGAAGATCCTCTGTGAACCATACTCTATGCTCAGAGATGTTGAAAGTCAAATATGTTATTCATTTGTCTGTGTGATTAGGAGTGCTGGACTACCATGTCCACAATGTCCTTCAACTCACAGAGGAATTTCCAGGCTGGTTCAGGCTAATTCCAATTCCTCCCCTCCCAACTCTACATGTAAGGAATGCATATTGTAACGAACACCGCGGAGGAGCAGGCAGAGAGGAGGCGGACGCGGAATATAGTCAACCTTTTATTGAACCAAGAACCACTTGAATCACTAGAACTGCCTGAACTAACTCAACCGCATGGCAACACCCCCGTGACACACAATAACTTCCCATAATCCCTCGGGGCCCCCTACGTCATCTAGCGGCTGTATGGTGGCCACGCCCCCCCCCCCCGGGCCCGCTACAATATTATCTGAGCAGTTGAAGCAGAAACTTTATATTGTGATTTTACAAAACGCCAAGTAAAATGTGTCCTACAAATAGCAACAAAGCTACCTTTAGAGAACAAATAAATCATGCACAATGTCTGGTCCCTGAAGTGACCTTAAAATTATGTTTTTCAGACAAAACTCCGAGCTTGTGTGGCCCTCCTTTGTACTCACAGCGAATGCTCCACTCCTTACTTCCCTAGTTTGACTTTCAGTTTCTGGGCTGTACAAAACCTACACATGTAGGAACTTGAGAAACTGCACAGAGACTGTCCCAAAGAGACATTGCAAGCTCCTCAAGAAGTACAAGTAAGCATTGCAGAATATTTGAACTTCAGTAAAACAGAAGCCAATTTAGGTTTAACACACATTTGTCAAATCTCCAGTTTCAGCAAGAGCTGACTCCTTTGTACGTATGAATCCTCATCTCACTGTTAACTTACTCTAGAGCAGAAGGAACTGAGGGGTTGTCTGTGAACTAGCCCAGGCTTTAAATCTCTAACGGCATACAATGTGTGTCATCTCCACTTGTGTGAGTAAAACCTTTGTTTATGTTTGTTTAGATTATGAACTACATACAAACAACGGAGTCTTCAAATGTTGGCCATTGTGGTGATAAAATGGAGAAAGTTAACATCACGCATTAAAATGTGAGCTCTCTGCTCTTAAACTATCTGGGAAGGTTGGTTTGTACAAAGATGCTTCAGTAGAGCATGCTATGTTTTGCATGAAATCAGACTTTCATATGTTTGTTCAGATCTCCTGGAAAATAAAAGTCATTGTCTTTGCATTTCCACATCCATGAGTGTCCATCCAGATATATGATGATAGATCAGCATACCAGTTGGTATAGTCCACTAGATAGGCTGCTGGCTAGACTGATCATACATCTGGGTAGACACTCCCACTTGTGATGTCACAAGAACAATTGTAATCACATGACAACGGCTTGTAGGCTAATCACATTCACACCTGGTAATAAAATAGGGGCCCTTTAATAGAAATAAATAGAGCATCCATAATAAAATGGCTGTAGAGTTTGTTGATATCCTAGACAGTGAGTGAGAGATTGCTGCTCCAAGAATACAATTTTTATTTAACCTCCATGATATGATTTTTTTTATTATCAGATCAGTCCATAGATGTCTGGAGTTTGCCGTGGTCAGCACTTTTATGAACAATCAATCAATCAGGGTTGTCCCACCCAACAAATGCAGCAAAACATTTTTTGCCTCGACATATAAACAATCTTCTTCACACAGTTAGTATACCTGCAGCACACTGTTCAAAATTGGTTTACAGAAATGCTTACCCATGCAGTATTACCATTACACAGGTTCATGAAGATTACAACCAAAACGGTCCGGTATTTAAACTTTAACGATGTCTGCCACAGCTACAGAAGACGGTACAGACCCGCCGGCTGATGGGGAAGTATGTGCAAATAGTTTGCTGTAATGCAATTGACCTGGAACAATGTCAATCTGGACTGCTACTATTTTGCACAAATGGCGATATGTGCACTCTTACTGTAATCTGATATATTTTATAGGCTATTGACATTTTTTTCCAAATAGTCTTGTTATGAAGAGTACACATTGGATAATGTTTCACACATTCCTACAGTTCCACAAACTATGTCCTTCATATATGTAAATAAAATGAATTTAATTGAATGCATTGATTAGAATATCAGCAATCTAATAGTGTGTAATGTTGCCCAATGACCTTATCTTTTGAACAAGACTTAACTGAAAGAATGTCATTTTTCATGTTTTTTGTATGTATGTTTTAACTTGAATGTGAAATGAACCATATAGTTTGGATGCAAAGTGGTACACATTCAAGTGTTGTTTCACGTCAGGGTGTTTGCACAGAACAATTCTCAATCTTAAAATAATTAATGATATCAAACTGGAATTTCTACATCTTGTTATTCAAATTAGGAATACTACATTAGAGAAATAGACCTAATACTGTTAAACTGAATTCAATGACAATAAATGCATCTGAACAAGTATAGTATATATATTTTCACGTCATTCTTCTGTCATTTAAGTCGGTTATTATCACATTAACATGCCATAATTAACTCATCATTGGTGAAATTTTGATTCTGGCATCCTGACATTTTTCTGTTCTTACTTTTGACCATTATTGTTTCTTTTGGAATCTGTGCCGACTGCTCCATCTATCAACATCAATGATTGACACATAGTTATTGAGCACAGAGAACAAGGGTCATAGAGAAAAAGAGAGAGAGAAGTTTATTTTAATTTCAATGTGTCTATACTTGTGCTCTTCCTTCAGGAACGGAGTCATTAGCTGTGGTTAGACAAGGGAGTTTTCGAGGGCTTTGCTGTCAGAAAAAGGATCCAAATATGTGCTGTGATATTTCCGAGGGACGGGCAAATTATGCGTCTTCATAATGAAATCCCTCAGGAGCTTCACTCAATGTATACGCCCGGGCTTTGACAGAGCTGCATGGGGTCTTGGAAAATGATTACCTGGATGTGCTTGGACCAATGTGAACTCCTGTCCCATTGTGCTGAAGACAGCAGGTATACTGCCAGCGCTGGAGTTCAGTTCACTGCAGGGGAGTGCATTTCGCAGTACCTTGAAATGGCTTGTTTGTTGGTGGTTGTTCTGTTTTTGTTCTTGTGACGTGCACTGGATGATTGAAGCTAAATGCACAGATTGTTCCGGGTCTCATCTCATATACTGGGTTCGTAACTACGTGTACATCCGGTTGAATTCAGTCTCAGGTCCAGCAGTCCTATGTTGGCGCGGAACCGTACTTCTACAGTGGCCAGTCTACACGGTTCTTCAGCGCCGACCGTCTTTGTGTTCCGCTTGGGTTTCATTGAGAAACGCAAAACCGCTTGAAAACTTCTGCAAGGGCAGAGTTACGCCTCATTTTCTCTTTTGCTACAGAGATATTATATACGGATATCATGCAGAACAACAAATAAAATGTTTGCACGAGTGGCTGAAGCTTTCAGAAAGGGATTTTAATGAGTGTACTTCTAACGTGGCCAGTCTATACGGTGTTTATTTGAAAATTTTACAGACACTTTTTTACGGTTCACCAGTGCTGTTTGTGTTTGCCAATTATGCGCTTCAGATTCCACGCCCCCCAGGAAAGAAAGGCAAACACCCCAGTCACCCAGATTTGAGCTCATCTGCCATCAGACTTTGGATATTAATTTAAAGTCTGATTTGTGATACGAGGTGGAATTTAAATGACTCCCGGGGGAGGGCCCAATATATAAATGATTCATAATATCAACATCTCCAAATCGCTCCTTATAGATGGTTGATAAATTTGTGATTGGCCTTTGCTGTTCTCACCCATGTGGGACTAAGCGGTTTCTTTACCCTTCATCATTCTTAAATCATCTACCTCATCGGGGCATTTCACAGACGCTTTCCTTCCTTCCCCGAGAGGTGAGATCTGAATCGATATTGATCCTTTTCAACCCTTTTAACATAATTTCACACCGTGTCGTCATGTTAAAGCGCATAGTCTCGCAGAGGATACTTTAACTCGTTTAATCTGAGCTATTAATGCGCTCGGCCAGACGCAAGGTAGGCTCTTGTTGAATAAGATGGGGGTCCAAGGTGCATCAGATGCGGGAGATGGGGTGGGTCTGGCGCAGCGAGGGGCAACACCGATAAGAGCCATTTGATGAGCAGTGGCTGCTGTTCCGTTGCTATGAAGGTAGAATATAAATGTGGGGCCAGGTCCCGGGTCCAGACCCAGCCCGCGGAGCTGCGCTGCAGTGCACTGCTACGGTGCACACTGCAATTTAACATGTCATGAAAGGTTTAACATGTGATGAAAGGATAAATATAATGTGCGTGTCATAGGAGTTGTTTACACTGATACAACACACACACACACGCACACAATATGCGTCACCAACACACCCTTAGGTAATCACCACCAACCCACAACACTTCTTCTGATGGTTTTGAGAATTTTCTCCTGAACCAACTGTGCAATGGATTCTCGTATGACATTCAGAGTGTGAACTGGATGCTCGGAGTTAAATGGTTTCAGGAGAGGTGAGAATTGAGATAGTGCAGCGCTGGGTCTTGGTTAGTTTTACACTTTCTTCCTTTTTCTTACGCCAGATTCCGCTTGAGTTGGGATGACACTATACTCAAATCACTTAAAAAAGATCATAAATTTATGAAGACATATGAGGCAGTTATCACAACGACATCCACGACCCCTCTATTCTCTAGGAGGGATTTTTCATTGTTAATTTAAGATGTTATATGTTTTTTTCTTCACTTCATATTAGTTTGGATTACGGCATATGTTTGTGATGCGGCGCGGATTTACTTTGCATTGTAGGTTAAGTAGTTTTTTGGTTTTCTTTTGGGGGTAGTTTTTCGGCTTTTTTTTTTTTATGGGTATTCATCTTGAGAGTGTGTCTGTTACAATAATTGCGCTTATTGACGTTCATCTCGGGCGGAAGTAGAGGATCGGATTTTCTGTAATTTTGTGTTTCCCCCCCTTTCCTCTTTGTCGCCACAGCATTTTTAAAATTTATCGCTTCTAAACAGGACTTAATTTCTACTGGTAATTCACTGTTCACGTGAATGACATTCCCGGCATGTTGGAAGATTGTCTTTTTTCCTAGTTTGTCATGGATGATATTTGGGGCGTTATCGGGTGGCGGTTGTGTTGTGTTATAATCTCGGTCTGACACTTCTGATCCGGTGCCATCTCTGTATCCACTTTCTGTCAGTCGACGCTTCCTGGCTTTGGTCCGTCCCGAGACTTGACTTGGTTTCCTTTTGACAGGCCAGCGGCAGTTCTGTGTTTGTGGAAATGTTGTTTGGTGGCTGCTGGCTTTGGCCTCACTGTCTCGGTTGGGGGGGGGCGGCTGGCATGCTGTTGTGTTTGGTAATCAGTGACCACAGGTTCGTCAGCACCGCCCACACACCACACACCACACCCATCAAGAGATCTGCTAGCCAGGTACTCTTTTCCTCTTTTTCAAACCTTGTTTTGCATGAGCGGATTCTGCACACCACCTTACTACTGCTGTGTCCTTGGAGGGCCCCACAAAGCGATTATGTGGCGCGAGACTTTGCTACATATTTATTGGGTTATTTTCATCCATATTATGTGTTTCCGGCCCATTCTCTGCATCAACTGACACACACACCATTTTGAAAGGGAGATTGCTTGCACGTTGTATCCTGCATGACCGAGTGTGCGGGCCTTGTCTAACGCACCGCTTTGTGCTATTTTAGTTGAGAACCTGGGGAGATATGTTGATTAGATTGTGTGGGTTTTGCGTTTTGTGGTCTTATGCGCCGGGCAGACAGAGGACACCTTTTCCATGTGCGCACGGGGTAGGGAAACTTTCACTTTCCCTTCTTCGGACCGTGCAAGTGAGCGATGATTTGTATGTGTGTGACCTGACTCCAGAGCCTTACGATTGATTATATTGGCACAATGGGAACAATAACCCATCTTTCCCATTTAATATGGATGTTCATTGTACTAAGTTATCGGTTTGTGGTGCGTGAATACTAATACCATTTCTATAGGGATATGGTTATATCAGCGTCTACGTTGGCCTCATTGATTTTCTGTGGCCAGGCTTTTGCAATGTACCCAGGCTCTGTGGTTACATGTCGTTAAAGATGATGAGTTCAATTTGCCGACATACATGCGAGGAGATGGCAATTCACGCGCCAAGATCACGAATCAATGTGAGGGAATTTTGAGTTCTCATGATGTGTTGTTTTGCGAACCTTGGTTATGCCAGACATTGCTCACGTTTGGTCATGTGGGTTCTGGTATTTTGTGTTTCTAACATTGTCCACTGGTCTTTGAGAATTGCTTAGGGTTGGGCCGGTATGGCCATCCTTCTCCAGTAGAAGGAAATTTTCTTACAATGTACTGTTCTCCCTGTCACATTTCCTGGTTTCATGAATTTTTTTTTTATAAATGGGTGCGGCCTTTTTTTGTCTACTTGTGTGCCTTAGATATTGACAGTGTTAGTCTATTTTCTTTATTAGAACTATTGGGTACAAACAGTTGGCATGCACGCTGGTAGTAACAAAAGGCACAGCCTTCTGTCTCGCCTTTAACGGGAAGGAATATTATCATCGGTTCGTCAATATATTTGCCCAGCCCTGTCAGATCGGAATCTGTGTCGTCCGCCCCTTGTTGTAAGACCCGTCGATGGAGAGGACCCATGAGGTGCTTGGGTCTCAGCGATGTGTGGGGGCGCTTGTCCTTGTGCTCCGCTTCTCTCCATTTTGGAACTTCTGTCTTAAGCCACACAAATTCGACCGTTGATGTTCTCTGTTTGTTTGGAGCAGACAGGCATTTGACGTAAGGGGGTTTCTTCCCTTGGACTGGAATTGGTGTATTGCAATTGTGGTGATGTGTGTGTGTGTGCTTGTGTGTGTGTGTGTGGTTGTGTGTGTGTGTGTGTGTGTGTGTGGTGGTGTGTGTTGTGTGTGTGCTCGTGTGTGTGTTTGGCCTCTGTTGTGTGTGTGTGTGGTGTGTGTGTGTGTGTGTGTGTTCGCGCCTCGATTTTCCAATCAGTTGGAGTTGTGTTCTGTCTGAACATAAGTTTTCGTGTTTAGTGTTAGTGCTTGTTGATATTAGTATTACTCAGAACCTTTGGATCTGATTAGCTATTGGTTTTCAGTGGTTTTCACTGGTTGAATATCATTCACTTCCTTCTACTATAATTCACAATATGTTTCACTTCAGACCATTTCTGCTGTCCTATATGTTTATATTGTCTTGTAGTTGTTTTTTCAATCATGTTTCATTAGGTTGTAACAATAGGTGTCAGGGGACAGTCTACTATTCTGTTTGCTTCCACACTGCACAGTGTGAGACAGTACTCGATCTTTGACTTGTTAAGTTTTAGCATGTGACACGTAAAGTAAAATAATAGTATAGTAGATTGTAAAAGTAAACATGATAACAGTCCACAAGTAAACTATTCATTATGCTGGAATGGTGTGGTGTTTTTTATTTGCTTTTTATTCTTATTGATTGCTATGGGTGTTTTTTTTGTTTGCAGCAGCTATTTAATTGATTTTTAAATTACAACTGCGGGTGTGAATTGTGTTGGACCATGCAGCCTTTTCTTCAAATATTGATAACGTGTCATATGTTTATATAATTATTTTTTTTTTCTATCTAATCTTTTGCCTTCTGAGATGTGGTGGTGAGTTAAAGTGAATTATAAATCTAAGTTAAGTAACTGATTGTGTAATAATAAATGTACTTTACCCTAGTTGATTTACCACCCGGATCAGGGTGCGGCCAAGTGATTCACTTAAGGGTGAGAGATGGCCGTGGCCCGAGCCTTTAGAGCACCGTCCGCAGCCTTGCTGTTGCGCTCACTTTCCTCTTCATGGTCCTGGTTCTTCTTCTGCGCAGTCACCGATGTGCAAGATGAAAAAGCGGCAGCTCTATGATTGATCCGCACCGTCACGGTGGTGTGTTTTGACTTGCTTGGCATAATGGTGTGAAGGTTTTCCATCTCTGCAGTGCTGTGGCCACACCTTGGGATATTGACCGTGTCTCTTCAGTAGATTCTAAAGCCGTGATTGTTTGAGGGAAATATGTCAGAGAATTTTCATTAATGTTTTCATTAAATTCAGATCATGCTCTTTGTTTGACTTGTCATCGTGATTTATTAAGTTTTCTGCCTGATTCCTATCTATCTTATATAACTACATTTGAATTATCTATCAGATTTTTATTCTTATGCCTGTTACTTTCCTTGCCACTTTTGAGGGTGCATTACCTGGACACACCGGGGCCCTTGGACTGGTTTTGGGTTTATGGGATTATTTGGGGAGGGGTGAGTGATTGGTCGTGTGTTGTTGCAGGCGACCTCAGTGTAGCGTGCAGGGTGCGTGCCTCCATTTACCCCAACTATCGTGCTGCTCCTCGATACTCGTGTTCAGGAAGACCGACGCTGTGGCTTCCTTCTTCCATCCGCAGGACGTGCACGCGGTCTCTAATCTATAGAAGAATCTCTGTTACGGATAGACTATGATGAGTTCGTACAGGGTGGGGGGGAATATAAGGATATCACTAGTAGTACTTCATGCAGTCTCCGCCGCTTTACAATTTTCGTAGAATTGATTGCCCTTGCACGTGCTGCAAGCCATTATCTTATGTGTTTGATTTGTTCTTTAGGCTTTTGTCACTCACCGTTCTGGGGTAATGGACTCTATACGTGTGTGTGTGTT
>PIJE02007484.1:0-12405 GCA_002895965.2 Coryphaenoides rupestris | reverse complement strand
ACTCAGCCTCCCATCACTAAGAGTTCACTGCACCTAAAGAGACTGGTACCACCATCACTAAGAAGCCGGTACCACCGTCACTAAGAGGCTGGTACCACCGTCACTAAGAGGCTGGTACCACCGTCACTTACAGAGGCCAAAGTCGTGTCACAAGCCAGCACAAGTTGTCCAGTTTAAGATCGCTGAGGGAAAGAGAGAGGAGAGAGACAGAGACAGAGACAGAAAGAGGAGAGAGAGAGA
Organism: Coryphaenoides rupestris; assembly: GCA_002895965.2. Classification (NCBI taxonomy): domain Eukaryota; kingdom Metazoa; phylum Chordata; class Actinopteri; order Gadiformes; family Macrouridae; genus Coryphaenoides; species Coryphaenoides rupestris. Next base: position 12,165 of record PIJE02007484.1, on the reverse strand, counting down.
GAGAGAGGAAGAGAGAGGAGAGAGACACAGAGAGAAAGACAGAGAGAGACAGAGAGACAGAGAGAGACAACAGAGAGACAGAGAGAGGGAGACAAGACAGACACAGAGAGAGACAGAGAGAGAGGAGAGACAGAGAGACAGAGAGAGAGAGAGCGAGAGAGAGAGAGAGAGAGAGAAGGAGAGAGCAGAGAGGACAGAGAGGAGAAGAGGGCACCTTGGGGAACCTCACAAGGAGAGGGTATCATGGAAGTAGTGTAGTAATACAAAGTCTAGGTTTAATAGTCTGTTAGAGACAAAGAGTAGGAGCAGGAGGCACGCAGAAGAGTGAATGAGTTTCCTCGCGAAAAATCGGAGAGAAGAACGACAGAGACGAGATTGTAGAAAGAAGAGGAAAGAGGAGAGAGAGAAGTGATAGAGAAGTCACACATGATCATGGTAGAAAGTACGCGATGTTTAGGGGTCGTAGTCTCTCCACTCAAGCCAGTGAAAGAACGGCCGTGTGCACTAATCAGAAACCGGGTCGGAGAGGGACGAGAGCCGACGAGAGAGAGTGGCTAGAGGATTGCCGCGTCTAGCTCTGTCGTCAGATGACGGCGTTACTTCCACTGACGCGATCACGGGTTGGCGCGGGAGCACCTCTTGTGCTTCTCAGTGTACTCTCTACACCTAATAAGATGTCAGAACTGTCACTCATCGTCTCATGAGAGTTAATTCGCGTCTAGGACGAGACTTATAATGGCGTCTGAGTACTGTTTCAAGTTTACACATGGATCGAGATCACTCACAGTGTCGCATGTGCCTGATATACTATCTCTATCCGGTCTATAGACCTTAGAGACGATGCGAGTCATTACACGTCGCTACTACTCTCGCACTTGTCTCACTATGACGACATGCTATCTAGTATCTCGCTGACTGCTCTCTACATCATAACTCTCAACGACATGAAGAGATACTAAATGCAATCTAGTCGATTTCTATCCAGCTCTGTCTGACACATCGTCTATGTCTATCTATCTCTTCACTCTGGTACTGTCTGGTCACGTGAGTGCATTGCGCAGATAGCTAGCTACTCATACTGGAGACGCGAGAGACGCTGTAGTCTCACGTCGCTCAAACTCCATCCTCACATCTTGTCGCGTCCTGTCTTCGCTGTCAATCTCACTAGTGACTAGTACACGTGAGGGCGCGAGCACCATCTAATGCCTGCGAGTAGTGCGATCTGCATGAGTGCTAGAACTAGTTATGTCTATTTTACGCGAGTACTAATCATCTCTTGCTCATATTTAATGACGAAAGTGAGTAATTGAGACTCACGCTTCTTCTGCTCCGGTCGTGATGCTAGCTTAGTAGCATCTAATCTGTAGTCAGGTCTCATCCAGCTCTCCTGACTCTTCCCTCTCTCTCAGTGCAATCAGAGCTGCTCTCTGCTGTGTCTCATGTACATTAACTCGGAGTTTCTCACACATCGTGCGACATAGCGACGAGATTCTCTCTATCACAACATCGCGTTCGTCAGCTTCACCTCTTGGTCATGAGGTAATTATCAACACCCGCCACTATAATATCACCGCTACGAACGATGCGTCTGCTACGAGACTCTCACGCTCGACGTTAGTATAGATAAGATTCGAGTCTGAATGTATCACTGACGTGGTCAAGCTGACGACGTCTGAGTGATGTATGCAATTGCAGATATTACAAGAACTCCTTCTACTCACACACGCAGTACAGAGTAGACAATATTTGAGAGATCAATGATGTTTCACCTGACATTAAATCCTCCAAAATACAGGAGAGTCAGGATATATGAAATAATAATAACAGTATGTAGCATCATGGAGAAGTCCACAATCAATCAAGACCTTCCCCCTAAGGGAACAGAAATAATGCAAAGGGGATTTTTGATTATTATTATTGTTTCTTTTTTTTTACTAAATATAAAGTAAGATAAAACAAGATATCTGATGGATATCCAGTGGTGCTCTGAAACGTCTGTAGCCTATTTCGGTGTTAGATCATGTAAAAGTATTTGGTGTAGCCTGCATGTAGCTTTACACTATTTGAATGTGACAGTCTTGATCGTTGTTAGTTCATCCCCAGACACACTGTTTTGACAATTAACAAACAAAGATCTGTGATGCTCACCGCTAGACAAGCCTGATATATACTGCATCATGATGGTAAGTACAGAAACTATGGATTCTATGGATTTCCCAAATGTATGCATTCATTCGCTGTCATTGGTAGAGCGATATTCCCCAACATGCTTCATTACAATTTTATTGTTTAAAATGTAGCACCACAGAGCACTCAGCACTACAGCCTGAAAGAAGACAAAGGAGAGCTAGCAGACTAGGAATCATGTCGCGAACGCCACCTACGTGCATTATGGTCCGTCTCTCGGTGAGAGACTATGTAGTGGCAATCCTAGATATGTATGAGCTCGTTGTACAAGACTGAGAGACAACGATTATCGTATGCTGTGCGATGGTCTTGCTATGGATGAAACTCAGACACACTACACAGACCTATCCAACTGGACAGCACGTCTGTGTGGCTAAGAGAGCAGCACAATAGGCTACGCCTCTCTCTCGCTATATCTCAGCTCACCGATTACAGACACTCTCCACTATCACCGGACTTGAAGGCAAACATCGTCTCAGGTTCTCACCGTTCGAGTAGGCATTGTGAGAGCCTCTCTCAAACGCACGCACGGACAGCAGAGAAAGCTCTCTTGATCTCTAGTGAGAGGGCAAGAGGCATATCATTGGGTGGCACGAGGCGTTTGGAGACACGCTCCTCACGCTTCCTCCGTTCTCAACCCACGGACTGCGCTTATACGTGGTGCTCTAGGAAGGACACTCGTGTATAGGTCCCAAAATCTAACATATGTTATCTCAGAGTCACATAGATGACAAGCGCATAGTGTGGAGTACCTATACGAGGTACGCCAGCACTCGCAGGAGCCTGATTCCGAGGTAGACGAGTGCGCGAGCAGAGGTGGAGGCCTGAGAGTGAGAGGAGCGCGTATATGTTCTCGTACGTATGCCAAGTCGTATCGGAGATCGAGTTCTCGACACTATACAGTACTGTGTGTACTAGGATTCTGATGTTAATGTCGTAGAAAAGTTGTTAAGCTCAGATCATGACTCACATCTTTATTATGTAATAATGAGTCGAAGACTCTATACGCGCAGTCTGATATCACCCGCACACATGTCATCACTAGGGATATCTCGCGGAGGAGCTCTATCACTCATATTATCCATGAACGATCGCAATACACGTTTTTCGGATAGACTGTTCTATCCGCACACAGAGCACGGCCTACCGCTGTGCTTATCATGTCACAGGGTCTCTTACACCACCACATCGAGATAGTCTCGGATCGTCTGGGCGTACCACATCTAAGGTCAGGAGTATGCTCGGACCCAGCTCTTATATTGGGGAGAGCAACTATTTGTGAATGCATATACGAGTATATCTGATATCTATATAGAGCAATAAGCCGGCAACATACGTCTTGGAGTAGGAGATCGCCCTGTTCTATTTAGCAGTTTAGTATACCATTAACCCATGGCAACTACTAATAGTCAGACATGGGAGGTGTTCGAGAGTATGAGAATATGTCGTAACCAACTCTTCTGTATGCTCTGCGCGAGATATTCGGGAGAAGTGTCAACGTAATAGTACAGAGTACGAGAGAAGATGTAACCTGAGATCGTGGGATGTGCTAGTTGTACTCGCTGTGTACGCAGGCGTAAACATGTGGTGTGTCGGTCATAGATGTAGTGATGTGAATATGTTTGTTAACACAACAGTAGATCGGATAACACAACGCCTGTTCTGCTAAATAGCGCGCGATTTCGTCAGGGACTAGAGACATGGAATAGAGATGTGTGCAGTGTCAGGGTTCATTGTAGTCTTATGGCAACTCGCGCAGAGTAGCGCGAAATATCTTGTTGAGTGAGCTAAATGGTGATCGCTACGCTTTACAGACGGTTAAGCTCACTCTACCATACTCGATTGACCAACTTTAAAGTTCACATTTAGCAGCTTTGCATGCTATCACTCGCGTACGCCTGACACTACAGCGAGCATATACGCGCAGAACAATCGTAGTATAGTCCTACGTGTACTCAGATTACACTCTCTGCAGAATAAACGCTATCAACATTAGTAGCTAGACCTAGATCGGACTCTATAAATTAACAGCGTCAGATTGTAACTGAGTGTTATTCGTGTTATTCGCCTGTATATATCGACTATGTATACATTCAGTTATCTAGACTGACCAAGAGAGGTGTAATCACTATTATTTATCAGATTTAAGCTTAAGGGTATTCAGAGTTGGAGCAAGAGTATGGCGAGTAACTTCGTAGTGAAGTATACACTCGAGCGCTATCTCATATAATCTACACTGAGAGATGCGACCTATTGTATCTATTGGAGAGAGGCTTTGTACGTTATTGTATGTGAAGTGTATGGGACGAGAATAATAATATTGACTCAGAAGCTTGTAGTGTATTACACCCATGTCAAACAGGAGATTTAAAGATCAATGTACCAGAGTTACTAGTACATAATTACTAGACAAAGAGAGATTGGCGACTAGAGCCATTACCACTTATTAGTTGCTGGACATGATATGAGCACTACAGATCACGTAATCCGCATATATTCGGTTGATACAATGAGTAGGTTGACACATTCCATGCTCGTATGCAATAGCAGTCTTAACTACATATAGTATGCTCTATATATATAGGTACCTGCAAGCACATACTAGGAGCTGAACACACCCGAGCTGGAGCTGTGTGCACAGACCTCATACACTCACGCATACAAAGATCACACACTAGACCACTACACCTAGAGTCTCACTGCACTAGAATTTATACCACATAGTCATAGTTATCTACAACACCCCGTCACACAATCCATTACGAGTTGTACCATCATATGATCGACTCGCGTCATCTGAACCCTCAGCACACAATCAATATCACTTGACACGACTCACTACACCACACACCAGATCTCTACTAGCTCATACATAGATACTTGATCGTCGATAGACGGACATAGATAGCTATGGTGAGACTCTCATCACTGGAGAGGGATATGCAATTCGACACAGACGCGAGAGAATAGCAGGACGCGCTACACATATTTAGTACGGCTAGTGTCTCGCTAGATGATGTGTTGAGATACGGTGATGTCTGGGATTCTGGCTCCGAAGTAACTTATGACCCATTCACAATTGCCTCAAGATACACCACAGTCTACTGTCAGTTTTCTCAATCGTTCAGTGTCACCGAGCACGTTGCTCATAATGTTGTTCTGTCCTCTCTACGTATCAGCACTCATGTACTTCTGTGTTATAAATCAGGTTGTTATGGATCACGCTACACTATCGTGCATTGCCCGAGAGAGCATATATGGCCTCCTAGGGCTTAGTTGATAGGGAGAGATCATAGGACACAGTTGTCGGCTCTACGACTGGATTCTTGCTGTAGGAAGTCGACTCGATAGTATATGAGATGTCTACTGTATCTCGCGCCCTGTACATGTCTACTGTCCTCGAGATGTTTATGTTCATTACGCTCGCGCGCTGGGTTGAGTCACCGTCTGATATATCGAGCGCTCGAAGTGAGAGAGAATATCGAACGTCGGAAAGGACGAAACGTGACGAAATGGATCGCGAGTGCGCCCAGCTGAGCGCTGGGCGTCTCGGCACCCACACGGACCTACGCGGCCAGAGGAGCAGCGTCTCCTGTGCTGTATCCCACTCAGCGCAAATAAAAACAGCTCGAGGGTAGGGCATAGTAAGACGAGGTTCAGGCCTTGGAAGCAGGCACATCTCTTCTGTGCTCGAGTGGTGGTCGAGGAGTGCTCGGAAAGCTATGCGAGAGGTGCCGCTCGAAATAAATCTAGACTCTGCGAGAGAGACGACGAGGTCAAGGCGGGCCACAAGAACTGTCAATCTTGTGTTGAGCAGACGGTAGAAACAAGAGTCGACAGTGAGAAGTCGACCTCACTAACACGCTCTCAGACCCACTAAAATCTCGCACGATAGGGGGAGAAGGGAGATATGGTCTTGCGCACCTAGTTGACTAGTAGACTCAAGACGCTGAGCGTGAGGAGAGGATGCTCATGCGTCAGTGGTCTCTTATAGTCCGCGCACAGCGCAATTCTCTGCGCGTCTCGCACTTCATAGCTGATCATACATCGGAACAATCAGAACGAGACAGTGTAAAACGACCAAGAACAGGCAGAGAAATATCCCCACAGGTATATGAGCTGCAGCAAAAGTGACTAGGATGCAAACGCGTGGCTAACGCACTGGAAGGACGAGCTCCATACTCGATGATACTCACCATTACGAGATGGTATGAGTTGACTGTGGTGTGTGTCACGCTCGCAGATGACAGACTCAGGACTGTGCTAGGTGGAAGATCGGCACTAGGCTATGTGTGGAGTCATGTGTATGCGCGTCTTGTTATCTCAGTCCAACTACGCAGTACAGTCGCTTCGCCATCGTTTGATGCTATTCTCTCACACCTATGTAGCAAGATTGCTTGTGTACACCGTCCGTGCCAAGAATCATGTTGTATGGAGTTGTCGTTGAGTTTAGGTGTTGGATGAGCTGAGGGAGTAATATCGTCTGAGCGCGCAGCAAAAGGCGTGTCAGGCATCGATATCTTCTGCGAGATGTGCTGCCAGTAAAGAGTTATATATTCACACGATGACCAGCGGATACGGGCTGTCGAAGGTCTATTATGGCAGGTGTGTAGCAGGAGAGCTATGAGATCTCATCACGAGCGAGCGCTGGCTACCAAGAGGATCTGGAAGAGTAGGCCGGAGTACGCAGCAGCGTGAAGAAACACGAGCATGCAGCGCACAAGGACTGAACTGTACGATAGTGAGGATGGGCCAAAGCAGGATGTTGGCAGTATTACAGTTAGTAGAGAAAGCAGAGAGTGAGGAGGGACGAGGATCGACACGTGTGATATGTAGACGCTATAAGAATGTTAGTGATTCAGAGGGTAGGAGCAGTAGCTGAGTAAGATGGCAGCAGACGGATGGCCACAGTTATTAATGATATGGAGAGGAAGGAACGAGCGATGAGCAGGTAGGAGTGCTCAGAGAGCATATGTGGTCATCTTGCAGGATGCAGGAGTGTGTCATATATCAGTGTATAATACTGCTAGCATGTTAGAACCATGGTCCGCATATCTCGCATACGGTTTGTAATGTGTGATATATCACATGATCTGGCGCAATAACGATGCGGTTGTGGGTATGGGAGGCTGCTCTTGCGGGCGTATGGCAGAGATCATCATGCTCACTACTGCGTGTCAGTCGTCTTCTTATGCTCTCTTGTCCTCTTCCATAGACCGTTCGGTCATCAGTGCTTCTCACATATCTCGTCTCTCGTCGCTCTCTCGTGTCACGGATCTCAGCAACTCTCAGCGCCTTTGCACGCAAGGAAGTTCCACCTGCAGTTCTCTACTTCATCCAAGTAACCCTCTGAGTGCACGCAGAGAGGAGGTGTACGCTACAGAAGTAGCTCCGCCTCGCGAAACCCTCCTCCTGATCTCGTTAGTCGCGAGTGGGCTCCTCTACAAGTGGGGAATATATCGTCATGTGTAGCGTATGCTGACTATGGTGTCTGTGTGTCTGTCTCTGTCTGTCTGTCTGTCTGTGTGTCTGTGTCTGTGTGTGTGATGGTGTGTGATGGTGTGTGTGTGTGTGTGTATAGCTCAGCGTGGCCCAGAAGCGTCTCAGCCAGCAGGAAGCCACGCCCCCTGAGAGAACCTGGTTCCAGACACCACAGGACAGGAAGAAGGAACGCAGTGAGTCCACATGCTCTGGAAAATGTCATGGAACATGTAATGGAACATGTTATGTACATGTTAGTGACCAAGGCTCTGCAGGACTTTGACTTGGCTGTAACATGTTATGTAACATGTTATGTACATGCTAGTCAGTCTGCATTTGACTTGGTCATGTTAATATGAGTATTTCTTTATGCCAATTGTTTTCGCCGTCGGAATATCTTATCTTGCCCACATATTTGTATATTTAACTGTAATTTGCATATCCGTTAGTTATTTTATCAATCTGTGGTTTTCCTTGTTTTATTGTACTGTATCGCTATGCAACCTGGCACAAGAATTTCCTTCGGTATTAATAAAGTTCTATTCTATTCTTATGTACATGTTAGTGTCCAAGGCTCTGCAGGACTTTGACTTGGCTCTCAGAGGGAAGAAGAAGAGAGAGAAGTTCCTCAAGGATGGGAAGAAGAAGGAGCTGACGGTAAGTATGGTGGTGTAGGCTGGGTTGAGGAGGTGGTGTAGGCTGGGTGGAGGAGGTGGTGTAGGCTGGGTGAGGAGTGAGGTCGATAGGTCGGTGGCGGAGCTGACCTGTGACCGGGGTCAGCAGAAGGTGGAGTGATGGAGGTGTTAAAAGATCGGGCGGAGGTGTGGAGGTGGAGGATTGTGGTGGTAAGTTGGCACATGGTGTAAGTGGGTGTAAACTGGAATGAGGAGGTGTAGATTGGTGTAGGACTTGGAGTGAGGGAGGTTGGGGTAGTATGGAGTCTGAGGTGGGTCTGAGATGGAGGTGGGCAGTGGTGAGGGTCTCTCTCTGGGATGCACGGAGGTGGTTGTAGGTAGGGCATGGGCGTAGATGCCACGCAGACTCGAGTGTAGGCTCTGTGGTTGATGGCAACTCGGATCGCTCTAGGTCTGCACGCCGCGGGAGGGGAGGTTGCAGTCTTCCTGAGTATTCCAGCTGTGACCCTTCTGCTCGTGTCAGGAAGCAAGATAGATCCGCGTCCCTGACCCGAACAATCTTTGAAAGACTACACAATCGAACATGAGAGCATCACAGAATGAGTAATACGCAGGAAGCCGGACGCTTGCGACACAGAGAGTGAGGAGGCAAGGTGTCCTCACAATGATAGAGCTCAAGAGCCAATGTGGAGGGGAAGTTGATGGAGCCATGCGCTCGCCCCGCTGGAGGTCAGAACCTCCACTCTGGAGGCAGTCAGCCCTCGCTCTTGTATGCTGATGCAGGGTGTACTGCTAGGTGGTGGTGAAGCATCTCCCTATTGTGTTCACCGACACGCACTCATGCAGTGTATGTGGTAGCATGTGTGGAGTGTGTGTGTTCTGATGTGTGTGTGTGTGTGTGTGTGTGTGTGTGTGTGTGTGCATGTATCTGTGTGTGTGTGTGTGTGTGTGTGTGTGTGTGTGTGTGTGTGTGTGTGTGTGTGTGTGTGTGTGTGTGTATGTGTGTGTCCCTGAGGTATGTGTGTGTGTACCCTGAGTTGTGTGTGTGTGTGTGTGTGTCTGGTGTGTGTGTGTGTGTGTGTGGAGTGTGTGTGTGCTGGTGGTGTGTGTGTACCCTGAGTTGTGTGTGTGTGTGTGTGTGTGTGCATGTATACCCTGAGGTGTGTGTGTGAGCGCTGCTGGTGAAGGGGCTGTACAGCGGCGTGTTGCTGCTGGGCATGGCGTTCCTCAGGAGGCGGATCCACGTGGCCATGTCCACGTTCATCTGACGCGCGCGCAGGAAGCCCTTGCCTGCAGGACACACACACACACACACACACACACACACACAACACAGCACACACAACACACACAACACACCACACACAACACACACAACACACACACACACACACACACACACACACACAACACACACACACACACACACAACACACACACACACAACACGTGTCGCCTGCTCTCTCTCTCTCTCTCTCTCTCTCTCTCGTCTCTCTCTCTCTCTCGCCGGGTAAGTCCTCTGTCCACACTACTTGACTAGTCTAACTAGTTAGACTAGTTAAGTAGTCTAACTAGACTGCTAACACATGCGAGTTACCACTGGTTTACTTACTTGTGGATCTCTGCACAAGGAGGCGGGGCCTCCTTCCTCCATGTTGCTGGAGGCTACCTACCGTCCTACAGCCCTACCGTCCTACAGCCCTAGTGCCCTACTGTCCTACAGCCCTAGTGTCCTACAGCCCTAGTGTCCTACAGCCCTACCATCCTACAGCCCTAGTGTCCTACGGCCCTAGTGTCCTACAGCCCTACAGCCCTAGTGTCCTACAGCCCTACCGTCCTACAGCCCTAATGTCCTACCGTCCTACAGCCCTAGTGTCCTACATCCCTACAGCCCTAGTGTCCTACAGCTCTACCGTCCTACAGCCCTACCGTCCTACAGTCCTAGTGTCCTACAGTCCTAGTGTCCTACAGTCCTAGTGTCCTACAGCCCTAGTGTCCTAAAGCCCTAGTGTCCTACAGCCCTACCGTCCTACAGCCCTAGTGTCCTACAGCCCCAGTGTCCAACAGCCCTACCGTCCTCCAGCCCCACATCTCTACCGTCCTACAGCCCCAGTGTCCTACAGCCCTACCGTCCTCCAGCCCCACATCTCTACCGTCCTACAGCCCTACCGGCAACCGCTCTGCTTGACTAATCAGAGGTGCATTGGTGCGCAGGTAGATCGCGGCGAGGTGTCATGTGATCTCGTTAGTTTACATTAGAACTACCTAACAGCACCAACTGATTTTGTTTTTTGTAGGCCATCTTTTGAAGATCGGAAGCGCCTGGGGATGTCTACAAGGCGAAGAGGAGGAGGAGGAGGAAGAGGTGGAGGAGGAAGAGGAGGAGGAGGAGGAGGAAGAGGAGGAGGAGGAGGAGGAAGAGGTGGAGGAGGAAGAGGAGGAGGAAGAGGTGGAGGTGGAGGAGGAGGAGGAGGAGGAGGAAGAGGAAGAGGAAGAGGTGGAGGAGGAAGAGGAGGAGGAGGAGGATTCAAATCAAAGTAGGTCTTTGATCAGTATAGAACATTGAACATTCTATAATAACATGAGCAGCCAGGAACAACAGTATGAATGATTCTTGGTGTTTCACGTTCAGGAGGAGCTGAGCAGCCGTCTCCTGTTGCTTGTGGATGTTCTGCTTTCTACTTGTTCTCCAGTTGGACAGTAGTGTTGAATAAAGATGTGTTGAATACAGATGTGTTGAATACAGATGTGTTGAATAAAGATGTGTTGAATACAGATGTGTGTGGCTGTTTCCCTGGCTCCGACAGCGAGCATATAGGCGCATGTTATAGACCTAGTTTATTGTAGTTGGCTGTAGAGTTCTCATGTTTGTGCAGCAGAGCAGATTATAACTGCTAACATGTTAGGTGCGTGTGTGCATGTATTTCTGACAGGATACTTTTACATTTAAATTGTAAAAGGCTAGAGAGGAGAGGTGCTGGGGGGTAAGGAGGGAAGCTATGCAGAGTCCAGGTGAACTCTGAACAGGTGGGTCTTGAGTCTTGTTAAGGAGGGGGGTTATGTAGAGTCCAGGTGAACTCTGAACAGGTGGGTCTTGAGTCTCTTGTTAAGGAGGGGGGTTATGTAGAGTCCAGGTGAACTCTGAACAGGTGGGTCTTGAGAGCCGGTTCTTTGGCTGTGAAACACGAAGAACTGGTTCGTTTTAGGCTCTGGCTCCGAACCGGCCCTGAAAATGCCTTGGTGGAAAAGGGGCAACAGAGACCTGGGTGAGTTTTTACTTAATACGTGACGTTATATACACTCACCTGACGTTAATGTTAGGTGAGTTAGGTTAAGTCTCCAACAACGTTGTTGTTGGAGACTTTTGTCTTATTTTTAACTGATCCTATGTACAGCGCTTTGGGTACAAGAAATGCGCTCAATAAATTTTTATTATTCTTATTATTATCACTAAGAGACTGGTAACACCATCACTAAGAACAGCCAAACGCTCTGCCAAGTCCCAACTCTTCTGTTCTGGCTCCACAGTGGTGGAATGAGCTCCCGGCTCATGTCAGGACGGCCGAGTCGCTCGCCAGCTTCCACAAGAGACTCAAGACCCACCTGTTCAGAGTTCACCTGGACTCTACATAACCCCCCTCCTTAACAAGAGACTCAAGACCCACCTGTTCAGAGTTCACCTGGACTCTACATAACCCCCCTCCTTAACAAGAGACTCAAGACCCACCTGTTCAGAGTTCACCTGGACTCTACATAACCCCCCTCCTTAACAAGAGACTCGAGACCCACCTGTTCAGAGTTCACCTGGACTCTACATAACCCCCCTCCTTAACAAGAGACTCAAGACCCACCTGTTCAGAGT
>PIJE02007481.1:0-12411 GCA_002895965.2 Coryphaenoides rupestris | reverse complement strand
GGAAGATTAGACGAGAACAAGTTTCTGGTGAGCGACTCTTTTGCACATTCAATTTCATAAGGTACAAATCTTTATTGACACGTAAAAAAGGAACAACAACAACCTGTACATCAGTCTGTCAACAACAAATAATTTACAAACAGCGCCACGTCATCCGCATACTTCATAATCCCTTTTGTGTTTTGTGGTTGAATCTGTTGAGAGAGATACAGCATAAAAAAAAAAGTTGGTTCTGATCAATCTTTATCAAGACAAATAAAATATAGATTTGTGATTTGTGCACATCCGGTGCCTTATCTGTGCTGTAAGGTCTTTTTAAACTCATTGAACACACATCCAGCTCTTGCCATGTTCTATCATATGACTTACATATAACAACGAAGATCCCCTTTCAGGGCGTTGACGCGACATACATCTTTACAGCCTGACATTAAACTGCCATTGTCTGATGGCACAGAACCCGAGGAGACCTTCACCGGAACCCAAAGCCAAACTGGTTCCTCGGATGTACTGCGACATCACAACTCTCTTGCCAGGAACCAACGTGGTGGGTTGTTGACGAGCGTGACGCTCCTATGATACACAGACCAGACCACATCTGGTCCACATCTGCACAACGTCACGGCTTGTCCTCTTGCTATGGTGTCATCATGTCTTCACGGTTCCTTGGTCCGAGCTAACGCCATGAGTCCCCCCCCCCCATACCCTTCAGAAGACATTGAGGTATGTGGCTTTGGAGTCCATGCCCACCGCGTTTCCTGGCCGCTGCAGCGGTACAGGCCCCGCGTCTCTGGCCGTGGGGTTCTGGGATGACCAGCGACCCCTGCGGGTGGACGTACTTGTTGCCGTAGAGGCGGGCTGCGTGCCGACGGCCAGCCGGGCGCCGGTCCGGCGTCTCCAGGCGACCTGCCGCCCGCGGCGCCGCCACCGGCACTGCCGCCGCCGGACCCCACGCGCCAGGCGCAGTTCAGCTCTGCAGGGGCGACGCCGCGTCGCGGGCGTAAGGTCACAGACGGAGGCCCGACTGGTGATGCGGGGCGCAGACGCCACTGCCTCCGGCCAACCACCTCCACTTGCACGGCACTGGCGGGGCGTCGCCGTAACGCGTTGGCCACCCGGCACACGTAGGAGCCGCGGTCGTAGACGGACGCCTGCCGGATGGCCAGCGTGCCGTTGGGCAGCACGGCGTATCGGCCCGCGTGCTGCGGCCGTGTCAGCACCACGCCATACTGGGCAGCGTCCAGGTCAGCCGGAGCGGCTCGACACCGCTGCTGCCGCCACCGCCGGGTGGGCAGTGGAGCCACAGGGAGCGGCCGGTCTGGACTCGGACGGGGGGAGGCGTACCTGGGGGCGATCTCCGGTCTGCCCCCCGGTTGGGGGTGACACGGTGACGGTCCGCTCCGCCAGACCGCCGGCGTGGCGGCCGAGGGCAGCGGTAGGCGCCGGCCTCGGCCGCCGAGGGGTCGCTGAATGACCAGGAGCCATCGTGCCGGTGGGAGAACTTGGGCGGCAGACGGGCACCGCTCGGCAGGGGCACGCCGCCCGGAAGGACCCAGGGTGAGGTGGGCCGCAGAGACCCCCCGCAGGGAGCAGTTGCAGCCACCCATGGTGCTGCGTACCGTCAACCGCAGCTCTCTGTCCCGGCACCGCGCCGACCTGCGGGTCCTCTCCGCCGCCTCCCTGGACGCTGAGGTTCACCGCCAGCCGGGCCTCGCCCGCCTCATTGCGGGCGATGCAGGTTAGTTGCCCCGCGTCGCTACGGCGGGCCGCACGGAGCTCCAGGGTGCCGTTGCGGTGCACCGTGGTGCGGCTGCTGTGGTACAGCACGGGCACGATCGCCATCCCCGGCAGGACCCACATGACGCGGGGGGGCGGCGTTCCCACAGCCACGCAGTCCACCAGCGCTGTCCGACCCTGGACCGCTACCGCGGAGACGGCGGCGACACCCTGCAGCCCATTGATGGAAGGCGCCGTCAACAGGACCTCCAGCGCCGTGGCCTTGCGGCTCTGACCCGCGGCGTTCCTGGCCACGCAGGTGTAGTTGCCGCCGTCCGACCGCTGCACCCTGTGGACCACCAGGGTGCCGTTGTCCAGCACCCCGTACTTCCCCGGCACCGGGGCGATGGCTCGGTGGGTCGGGGAGATCCAGGAGAGGACGGGCGCGGGCTCCCCGTCGGCGCTGCAGTGCAGGGACGCCGTCTCACCGTAGGAGACCCCAACGACCCGGTGGTGACCTCCATCACGGAACCGCGGCGGCCGGGCCACGACCTTGACTTTCACCCTGACCTTCATCTCGTCCTTGCCGAGCTGGTTCTCGGCGTAACAGGTGTAGTCCCCTTCCTCGGGCATGCCCACGTCGTTGAAGAGGAGTGTCCCGTTGCCGAACACCACGTACCTGTGCAGGTGTCCGGTGCAAAGCACAGCAAGCAGGGAAGGACAGAAGGGGTTAAAGCTCTGACCTCATTGACCTTACCTGAAATAAATGCTTCATACCTATGGTCTATTTAGCAATGTGTGACAGTAATCTATCATCCACCGAGGACATTAAAGAATCGATCAATACTGAGACACTTAAGCACCTTTTAAAACACAGCGTTAGAAATTGTTTTCTACTTTGTTATTCAAGTAAACACGTAAACCATTATTACATTCCGCACGGACGACTGACCCAAGCAAGAGAAATGTAAAGGAATGTCCCAATTGGATTCCAAGCGGTCGTGAAATGTGAAATTAATTTTGAACACGGCGGACTACTTTAACAACGACCACGGGCATTCTCTACGTTTTTTTTAAGTCCCCGCATTTGGCGCCCGTTTACCAACTGGGTGTGTCGCATTAAAAGCTCCCTCTTGGGTCTCTTGCCATCGTATGCACACACCTGCCAACTTTGCTTATTAAAAAACGGTTTCTTTGGAAGCAGAACAGTAATCCGTCTTCCCGTCGGTACCAGGGCGTTTTTTTATCGACCACTGGAGCATTTTGTTTGAGGAATACTTTCCATCCTGTCAGCCCAAATTCTGTGATTAACCAGCAATAATTGGATGATGTAATGGGATATTTCTGTCCATAATGCTTTTAAAATAGCGGACAGATTGATTAATTAAAGACCTGTTCGTCAGTTGTAGCTATTTTGGCTTTATCTGCGGCATTCTGGGGGAACGTGGAAACCGGTGAATGCAGATGTTGCTTTACCTCATTCTACCTCCTGCTGCTTCAAATATACAGTTTGCTGTTTCTTTCCGTTGCTCGCTGTGAACTGCAGGGAATGCACTGATATCACTCTTTGTTTTAATGTGAATTAAACCCTCCTTGAATTCGAAGGAAGGAATTAATTTCTTCAGGTTAATCCTTGCGGATAAGACGCATGTGCAAATGTAAAGTAGCTTAATTACTGTATGTACCGTATGTGGTTTAGAAGTTTAGAAGTTAAGTTCATCATATATTTGTTTTACATATTTATGTACGCCGTTTATGATTTGCATCTTCACATGTTTAAACATTGACGTCAGCGTCTTTAAAACGGTGATAATAATCTCCTGAACTCTCATCTGTGGTTTCCCTCACATTGACCTCGATCTATGTTCAGGAGGTGAGGTTGTTGCAGCGTACCTCCGGTTCCGGCCGGGCCTCAGCTTTGAGTCAGCGTTGAGCATGGTGCCGTCGGGCAGCGCCCAGGTGATGGCCGGGTCGGGCAGCCCCGACGCCACGCAGTCGACCCTCAGGTGCCCGGCGTACGCCGCCACCTCCTCCTCCACCTCCTCCTCCTCCTCTTGGTGGCTAGAGCGCAGACGCTTGCGATGGATCTTGGCCGGGCGCGTCAGCACATCGACGCGCAGCCGCGCAAAGTCGTCGCCCGCGCGGTTGCGCGCCAGACACAGGAAGTCACCGGCGTCCTCCTCGGTCACCGACTGGACGGTGAGCGAACCGTTGGCCAACACTTTGATCCGGGGGTCGTAGCTGACGAGGAAAATGTTTTACTTTTAACGCAGTGGAATATGAGGCTCTGTCACGTTTCATCGTTTACATTCAGTATATATTTGTTACTCTGTTCTACATTAGGGCATTTAGCAGACGCTTTTGTCCAAAGTGACATCATGATCAACTTTTATGTCGACACACGTCCATCCATCCATCCATCCATCCATGGTGCTCACCTGTACTGGGAGTCCACCAGTTTCTTGGTGGGCGTCCTCCAGATGACTCGGGGCTCCGGGTCCCCCGTAGCCTGGCAGTCCAGCCGCAGCGCTCCCCCGTAGACCACATCTGTCGTCAGGGGGGATGACACGGAGATCCTGGCCTTGGCGGGTGAAGGCTTGGCCCGGTGCACGCTCAGGAACACCGTTCTCCGGCTGGCCGCCATCGCGTTGCTGGCCGTGCACTCGTACCACCCGGCGTTCCCCGCCGTTGCGCCGCGCACCTGCAGCGTCCCGTTGGGGAACACCTGGAGGTTGCGGCCCACGCCGAGCTGTGTGGCCGCCGCCGCCGCCGGCAGCTGCGTGCCGTCGGGGGTCGTCCAGTGGACGGTGGGGGGCGGCGCGCCTGTGGTGGTGCAGTGGAGGAAGGCGGACGCGCCTTCCGCCAGGCTGGTGTTCTCGCGCGCCGCCTGTTCGATGGCGGGTGGCACGGCCGCTGACACGTGGAGCTGTACCGTGACGGCGTCGGTGCCGGCCACGCTGCTCCCGAGACACCTGTACACCCCGCGGTCGCCGTGACCCGCCCGGGATATCCGTAGTGTGCCGTTGCTGAGGAGAGCCAATCGCCGATCGGAGGTCACGGTGGGCATGGAGGCGGTGACCACGCGGACTTGGTCGGGCAGCACCCAGGTGATACGGGGAGGCGGGTGGCCTTGGACGGTGCAGTCCAGGTGGACGCTGGTGCCCTGGTGGACGGTGACGTCGCGGTGGCGCGGCTGGAGCACCCTGGGGTGCTGCAGGAGAACCACCAGGTTGAGGGTCACCTGGTCCTCGCCGTGCTGGCTCTGGACCCTGCACAGGTATTGGCCGCGGTCGGTGGGCTGCGCCGAACGGATGACCAGGGTGCCATTGGAGTGGACCTCGAATCGGTTGACCTTCATGTTCTGCGCAATGCTCGCCCCTGTGGGACAGGAGTGGAGATTACCGGAAAGATTTACATTTGCATTTTATTCCACACTATAAATGTTTCCGTGAGAAATTATGTCCTGGACTTATAATTATGCCGAGGAGTCATAATTCTAAGGGTGATGTTAGATAATAGAGATAATATAAATGATAATAGAGTTATATATGTCTTGAAACTTCTTGAAACTTAAAAATTACTTGTTGTAGATCATCATTGTTTCAATGTAGTTTTACAAAAAAGGTTTTTGTAGTCACAGTAGCTTGGGCTATGTATTGGTATATAAACACATGCATTAATGCATTTTTTATGTTTTTAACAACCATGAACCTCCAACCAAGAACAAGCACAACATGCATTGTTAATATTGTTATAATAACGATGACATCAGTGTCACAGTGTTCTCACAGATGTACCTGTGGAGACCTTGGTCCAGGACAGGAATGGGTGGGGCTGTCCCACGGCCTCACAGGGCAGGTGAGCGTCCGTCTCCGTGTTAACGGTCACCGTCTGGGTGTAAGTCCTCATAATCCACGGATTCCCTCTCGGAGGGGAGAGGGGCACGGGCCGGGGACGCACTCTGGACGCGTCCTGGGTCGGCGCCGGGAGAGGCCTCGTGGGTCGTCCCTCTCTGGAGGTGGACGAGGCTCCAGATGTTTGAACTGCAGCCGTGGCCGTGGCAGCGGCCGTGCTTGGGATCACTCGGGGTGTTTGCGTGGTTGTGCGTTTGACGGGATGGGCGCTGTCAGACAGTTTTGGAGCAGGTGAAACTGGGTTCGGACCTGGGTGGAAATCAACCACGTTCCTGTTTTGTGGGTGGGTTTCAAGCCGGGGGGCTACTAGTGTTTTGTTGGCGCCCGGTCTGCTGAAATTGCGAGACTGTCCATGTGGGGGGAGTGGGGGTAGTTCCCTGCCCTGGCCATGGGCTTTATCTCTGGTAGCCTGGCCCTCTGGAATGTGGTTAAACCCGGGACCCTGTTGATGTAACGTGGTCACCACTGGGCCCGTTTTCGGGAAGTTGTTCGTCGTTGACGAAGCAATGGTTGGCATGACACCCAATAGGACTGTGTGGGAGATGGGGGCGTTTGACGATGTTGTAGCGGGAGGAGACGGCGTTGAAGCGGCAGTGCTCAGAGTAGAACCGACCACTTTCACCCCGGCGTATGTGTTCAGTTTTGGATGCTCGTCGACCGCATCTGTTTTCGTCGGATCAGAACTCGGGCCAGCGCTTCCATTTGCAAAGGGCCCCTGAGCGGTTGTTAGCCATTTCTCCCAAACATTGTCATCAAGTTTATCCTCTGGTAGTCCGCTGGGTTCATGGTCCCCCGAGGATGTGACGGCCTCATGCTGCACTGTGGGAGCATGTGCGGAGGGCGGGGGCAGCAGAGGTGCTGGCCTGTGGATTTTTACGAAGAGCTCATTTTCTGCCACTTGGGAGTGTGTGTGTCGATGTCCAGACTGGTTCTGCTGCGGCACATCTGCTTCCACTTGTGGCAGAGTGTGAGCACTCCCAGGGGATTTGTCAAAGTGCAGGGCCGGTTGCTGGTCCCCTGGAACACTCCCCCTTTGTGTCTCCACTGAGGGCGTAATGGGCGGAAGAGTGCTGCTCGGAAAGGTCTGCAGGGCGGCTTCTGGGGAAGGGGGGCGGTCAGAGTCGGAGCGGTCCGGCGGGAAGGCACTCTCCCCCTCCGAGACCTCAGGTACGCTTTCACGGCTCACTGCGCCATCATTCTGTGCTTCTGAGAGAGAGATGGTGCTCAATAATGCATGAGGTGCAGTGGTTGGAAGCCGCAGAGTCGAACGCAGAGTCGTAGCAATCGGCGTTGTAGAAAATGGCGTTGTAGAAAATGGCGTTGTAGAAAATGCCGTTGTGGAAAATGGCGTTGTAGAACGCGGCGGCGTTGGAAACACTGTCGTGGCTTTGGGCGGCGGTTTGGCCCGGGAGAGACGGTCGTCCTCGGTGGCTGGCGAGCTGGTGGACTTAAGGTCTGGCCTGTTGTCATCCAGCCTGGAGACTGTGCTCTCTTTGTGACTCAGGGTGCCTAATGACGTCACTTGGCTGCCGGTGAATGGAACAGCGGCAGGGAAGCTGAGAGTTGTGAACGCAGCCTTTTCTATTTTTAGTGGGATGGAGGCGGTGGTGCTGGCTCCCGCCAAGAGAGCATCCACCCCCGGTATCAAGGTGCTGGTAATTAATTGGGGGGCTCCATTCAGCCTCTGCCTCCGCCTGTTTACTTTAGACTTTCTCCGACCGCCGTTCTTTCTCTTTGAATTGGGTTGTCTGTGGCGGGGGGGTCCCTCTCGCCTGCTCTCCTCGTTCACGGCGGTGAACGGGGGCGACTGAGGCCTGTTAGTGGGGGACGCAGTCCTGAGCTGTGTTTGCGCAGGAAAAGTGTAAGCCGTCGTCGATTCCTCTGGCGGCGCGGTTGAAGCCTGGCTCAGGTATTTGACACTTAGCGGTGCGGTCGGGGCTACTGGCCCAGAGAGTCGGCCTACGTCAACAGAGACTTGTCTGTCCTTCTCAGCGCTGAAATCCCCACTCTGTGTCAGGACTTTCCTCTCTCCCTCCCTCTGTGAGTGCGATGCGTTGTGTGTTGTGACTACGGGGACATCTGTAGCGGTGTCTTGGTTACCCTGTGAGGACTCATCATGTGACACGCTGCCACGGATACCCGCTCTGTTGGTGCTGGTCTGCCAGCGAGTGAGGCTGCTCTGTGGAGCAGATGTGGGCTGTTGCTGCTGCTGCTGCTGCAGGGGAGGTATGTTAGTCAAGGCCGCGCGCCGGCCTGAATTAGTGAGGGGGGTCGTCGGAGTTGTGTGCTTTATGTCTTGGGTAGTTTGCGGTAAACGCATGCCTTGTGTGTTTTGCGTCCCATGCCGTGTGTCAGCTGTAGTGCGTGACTTGTGTGTGACCGGCTTGTTCGACGAGACGCGCGTGCTTTGCGCTAATTGTGTGTTGTGTGTTGCCGCCTGGGTGTTGTGTTGTGCTTTGCGGGGGTTAGGTGTCACATTGATGGTGTTGGTGCGCATGTTGAACGTCACACGCGTGGTGTGTTTGCTCGCCGACGTGCTCGACACATAGTTCGTAGTACTTAGGATGCGCATCGGGGTTGGTGTTGTGGTGTGGATCGCCTCCTCCTCCTCCTGCATGGCACCACCCTCTCCAGAACCCTCCATGTTGTTCTGTAGTCGTATAGTTGGATCCGCGGTTGCATCCGTCCGCTTGCTCTCCGGGGTTTGTTGGACTGTGTTCGGCGTGACACTGTTCTGAACTTTTCTGTCTCTAACCTTGGCCAGAATGTCGGCCCATTTCCGCGGGTCTATTTTGTTGCTCGCCACGTTGACCCTCCTGCGGGCATCCACCAGGGTTTTCCTGGCATCGACTCGAGGCTGAGCGGGTTTTCGGGGTACAGGTGGCCTCCTCCACGTGTTCCTGGATGGATGGCTGATGACCCTCCTCCCCGAGATCGGACCTCTTCGTCTTACGGGATCCAATTTGGTCTTGGTGTTGACGTCCTTCATGACCTGCTCGTCCCCAGAACCGTCCACAGACTCCTCTGTGGGGACTGTGATCTTGGTCCTCACCCCTGAGGCAGACTGAGGCATTTTTGGAAACTTTCTCGGTGTCCTCATCGTGGTCTGGGTCGCACGTTTGGTGACGTTGACCTTCGTAGCATATGTATCCATGCCATGTTGATTGATGGCGATGCATTTGTAATAACCGCTGTCTGATAACTGCCCCTGTAGGACTTGCAAAGTGCCATTGGAGTACACCAATGCCCTGGATGTATTAGCCCTGGTACTGACAATATTTCTTCTCGGTAGAATCCAGTTAATCTCTGCATTCGGGGAACCAGAGGCCTCACACGGGAGGGCAATAGACTCCCCTGTGTAATACTGAATCGGCAGAGGTTGTGGCCGGTCATCTCCAGGACGAGGGCTGGAGGATTCCTCGACAACCAGGCGAAACGGGAGGATGTCAAGGTCTCCATGAACCTTGGCAACGCAGTAGTATATGCCCATGTCTGAGTGGTCGATAGATTTAATCACCAGCTGCCCGTCACTGGATGCAGACACCCTGTCATTTGGGCCGTTATGTGGCACCTCAAGCTGCGAACCATCCGGCATCACCCAGTGGAGCACAATTTCTCCGGAGCTTCTCACGCTACACTGCATCCGACTGGTGCTGCCTACCACCGCAGCCATGACCGCCTGAGTTGTGTTGGTGGACTCGATCATGACCCACGTCCGGCCCCGTCGTCTTTCTAACTCCGTCTCCACGCTTTGTGAGAGCTGGGAGCTGAGGACCAACTTCACTCTCTTCCCCGTGGACTGAGGTCTGTTCAGGCGAAGGCCCAAGGACGCCTGCATAAGCCACCTGGGCTGGGCCATGACGATGACCTTGACGCCGGTGTAGTACTGGGCGTCTCGCTCCATGTCCTGCCTGTACCTGTAGCTGCGTTGGGGCTCTTTTGACAGCATAATCTCCCTCTCTAGGTGTGCGGGTACGTCACTGTAGTAAGCGATGAGTCTCCACAGACGTTCGTAGTTCTCCCTGTCGATTGGACAATCCAGGTCCACCGACCAGGTGATGTTGGCGGCAAGGCGGTGTGGGCTGACCTGCTCCCAGTTGACTCTTTGGAGCTCCCGAGGTTTGCCCACACCACACTCCAGATCCACCTTGTTTCCATGCTCGTCGGAGAGGCCCAGGGTGATGTTACCCAACGGCTCACTGAACTTGTCCAGGGTCATGACCTCACTCTCGGCATCCTCTGGCTTGGTGGCCCTCAGAGGGGAGGTGATGACAGGCCCACTGCAGACCATGTCGTCCAGGGCCTGGACCTCCTTGCCCTGGAGGTGTCTCGGGAAGGAGCACATGGGGCACAGCTCCCCCCCTGGGTAGTCCTTGTCTTTTTTACACTTCAGCACACCTAGAGCGGGAGTTAAACCAGATGGGAGTTTGTCGTCAAGTTTGCACATTCAAGTGCAGAAACCACATTTTCTGAATGTATTCACATACAAGAAAATCATCCCGCTGACCTGGTGAGCTTTTGTCCCAGTCTCGGAGCCAGCTCATGTGGCAGTCACAGCTCCACGGGTTCCCATGGAGCTGCAGGTTCTCCAGCAGAGGGGCGGCCTTCAGCAGCCCCGGGTGCAGTGACGTCAGGCCATTGTCCGCCAGATAGAGGTGCCTCAGGGTGGACACGTGGAAGTGGCTCAGGAGTGAGAAGGTGGTGAGGGTGGCCGGGTGGAGCTGCCGGAGCCGGTTGCCCTCCAGCTGCAGAACGCGCAGGGAGGTTAGGCCCTGGAAGGTGTCGGGCTGGATGAACTCCAGCCTGTTGTGGTCCAGGTGCAGCCTGGCCAGAGACCACAGGCCCTGGAGGGTGCGCCGGCTGATCTGGCTCAGCTTGTTGTAGCTCATCTTCAACATCTGAGGCCCAGCAGGGCAGGAGGAGAGAGGAATGGTCATCAGTGGTGTTATGGTTCAACTGATGATTCACACGGAATGGAATTTGTTAATTGGGAGGAGCATTCATGGTTTGCATTACACACCTACATCACCTTCATTACATGACGTCTTTAAACAGATGACTTTATCCAGCACAGTTTTTATAGACCTTAATGGCACTGATTGTATATCGCAAACATTGGCAGCGATTTTTATTTATTATAAACAAGTAACAAATAAAGTGTGTTCTCTTATCTCTTAAGTATATTCATAAGGACACATCTTATAAAGTCATGAAAACATAAAACACTTTGTTTAGTAAATGTAATAAAAGTGAAGTGAGAGTAGCCCCTTCGAAAAATGCACTGAAAGTCCTCCCTTAACTTCAGTAAAGTAAAATGGATCTGTAGCAAAATGTAAGAACATTTGTGAGAAGAGTTTACCTGTAAAGACCTGAGACCAGTTTACCTGTAGGGACCTGAGACCAGTTTACCTGCAGGGACCTGAGACCAGTTTACCTGCAGGGACCTGAGACCAGTTTACCTGTAGGCACCTGGGATCAGTTTACCTGTAGGGACCTGAGACCAGTTTACCTGTAGGCACCTGGGATCAGTTTACCTGCAGGGACCTGAGATCAGCTCACCTGTAGAGACGTGAGGTCCCGGAACACACCATCTGGAAGGCTGTGGAGGGCGTTTCCATGGACCATCAGGAGCTCCAACTTCTTCAGCCCAGACAGGGATCTGTCCGTCATCTTGTGAATTGAATTAAACCTATAAAAACAAGCCAAATGTTGTTGAAGAAGGAGAAGAAGAAGAAGACGAAGAAGAAGAAGAAGACAATAAAAGTTAGAGGCTCCGCACCACACAATGAAAAAGAGAATCAAAGGATTTAAGAGTTTGAGTCCAATTGGGGTTGACTCCAATTGAGTCCTAATGATAGATATTTAGACGTACTTACCCCAAGTTAATGCGCTCCACCTGATTGGATATACCCGGTGGGAAGGCGACGAGGGAGCGGAAGGTACAGTGCAGTTCCACGGGCTGCGGGCAGGAGCAGGGCCGCGGGCACGCCGGGCGGCCGGCGGTGGCGCCCCACGGGGCCCCCGGCAGCAACGCCAGCACCAGGATGAGGCGCGCGGCGGGAACGGCCATGTTGGGCGGGAGTTTTGCCGCGGCTGCGCAGTCACGACGTCAGCTGTGCGTGTGACAATGATCTCGTTGGTTATATAATATCAGGAGAATACAGAATAAGCAACGGTCATATACACTGCACAAGGTAGAGGCTTTTTTGTTATTTCTTATTTTTACGAAATTTTCCCGCAATTAAACACGTGAATCTACAAATTAGATTAGTGAAAAACGGAAGGAATAAAAATAAGCTCTGAATAACATTCACAAATGCCCTGAAACTGAAACTCTCCATTATCAATACATATATAAATCAATAAATCCAGTTAACAGTTTAAGAGTTAAAACACAGTTTCAGTTTGTTCCTAAAATGCGTATAATGAGTAAAAAAAACCATAGTATTAGTATTATACAGTAATATATAGTATTTATAGCAGTTATATATTGTTATATAGGCCTAGTAACTAATTGACAAAGACAGGATTACCTTCAGTTGAACACACTTCACCATGGCCCGCTTCTGGTCAGGTCATGTCTACATTTCAAAGCATTAAAGGCATCCCATGTGCAAAAAAACACACACACGCACACACACACACAAGAAAGCAAAAGAAAAAAGTTTTTTAAAAGTTGCGGAAGATGATGATGATGATGAAAAAAAAAGTCTTGGGGTCCAGAATTAATCAACGGTCATCGCACACCAGACCTGAAGAGAGACCTACAGAGAGACCTACA
>PIJE02007480.1:0-12413 GCA_002895965.2 Coryphaenoides rupestris | reverse complement strand
CCCTCCCTCTCTCTCTCTCTCTCTCTCTCTCTCTCTCGCTCTCTCTCTCCCTCCCTTTCTCCCTCTCCCTCTCCCTCCCTCTCGCACCACCAGTCAGTATTCACCGCCATAAATCTTGCGGTGACATTTTGACCGGTGAGTCTCCTATAAACACCAGCCAATGAAATGTCAGCGCTGGAAGAGGCAAACAGGCCTGAATTAGGAAGAGCACGCGACGAGAGAGCCAGTAATGTCACCACACTTTAGAACGGCCCGCCATCCGTCTTCATGACATTTAAGAGATCCACCAACCTCCTGCCTTTTTTTTTCATACCAAATACCATCGGCACGACTTAAAAAAACTAAAGAAACTTTTCTATGACTAATGTCTTCTTTGAAGGCCTCTCAGAGATGAGGTTGGATTGTCATTTTAATTACTTTTACCGGTTCAAATATTACAATGACTGAAACGGGGTGAGGTGTTAAGAGGCGCTAAGATTTAATTGACATTTACAAAACAGTAGAAGGCAGCGTCACAAGCGATGTGTCTCTGTGTGGCTATAGCAGTGCTTTAGCCCCGCGTGCCGCATCCGCCCCACAGGTCACGTTGATCTGCCCCGCAAATTATTAATCAGAGCATAAACAACCAGATTAAAAATGTCCCCCCAAATTTCAGACCGGTTCCAGAGGCAGTTCAATATCCTCCGATTTCGTTCCTTCAGTAGGAAACCGTTTTATTCTCTTGGTCCCGCCCCCGTGACCTGCCCATGACCCTGCTCACAAAGAAAAAAACTACTTCTGTCTCTGATTTGGCAAAACGTTTCCAGAGCTAAAAAGCAAATCCAAAAAATGTGAATTTGTCACCCACTTTGAAAAAAGGCCAAAGGTAGAGAAGGAAAATCTACAATTCAACGAGGATTGGACTGTGAAATATCTATTTAGTCATGTGAGAGCAAAGCCCGTATGTTTGAAGCCATCGCAGATCCTGAAACAGTGAAAGGCTGCAAGCTAGCAGTGAGTGTTGACGAGGTGAAGGACATCATCTTGTATGATCTACCCTGAAGAATACGTCGACATGTTCGACACAACAAGGATGTTCTTCTTGCAACAGATTGGAAATATTCAAAACCTGTCGGCTGTCGACGAGTCAACGTACCGCCGTGATGTAGCAGAGTTGTATGTGAATGGTGTGACTTTTTGATGGAGAGCATTTTCAAGATGTGCTTGAGCTTCTGTTGAATACAGATGACAATATATCAGACCATTGCTGCTGAATGTTAATAACATGATCACTTGTTGCTGGATTGAATTATGGCTGAGGCCATTTATTCTGATCATTGAATTTGAATAATATGAATGAAATGAATAATAGTAGTACTCAATGTTAAAAGATTCAATGTCTTTCATTCTGCCACATGAATGAAAGCAGTTTTGAATGCATCTTTTTGAGCTGAAGTGATGAATTGCAAGAAATAAATACATGAAGGACAACAGGTCATAGAAATGTATCATGCATGTAATTTAGAAATGTGTTAACTTTCTTATGCTGGATGAACAAATCAACACTCTCACATGGACGTGCTTAAATGTGAGAATTACTCTTATTCTTCTCCCAAAAATACATGTCCGCATGTATTTTTCAAATTCTAGTCTAGTGAGCTATAGGCCCGTCTGTGGTGATCCTGCAGTTATAATACATAGCTCAGGTGTGGACGTCTAGTGGGCTACAGGCCTGTGGTGGTGTGGTGGTGATGCTGCAGGTTTACAGGACAAGCACCCAACGAGAGATCATCTATGATCTATCATCACCATCGCCGTCTCCTGCTTGGCGTGTCTCTCCCCTCATTGTATCGATTTCCAAATGAATGAATAATTGAAAAAGTCTGCCGAGTCGGCTGTTTTTCTTATTTTTTTTCCAAACCTCCGTCCGCGGCTCCTGCCTCTCTCCTGTCTCTTCCCTCCCCCACCCCTACTCCCCCCCACCCCTCCTCCCCCCACCCCCACACCCCCACCGTCGTTTTCTCCTCGCTCGCCTCTCACATCCGTCTGCCTCATCTGGCCTCTTTTTATCATCCTATTATGCTGGTATTATGTTCCTTTTAAGTATTTTTTCTTCCCTTTTCCTTCTCGCGCCTGACAACCCCTGGCTTTAATCCCATCTCCCCCCCTGGCTGTGTGTCGGTCAATCCTCCTCTTCTCTCTCTCTCTCTCTCTTCTCTGTCCCTCGGTCTCTCTTCTCTGTGCTCTCTCTCTCTCGACTTTCCCCTCTCTTTTTCTCTCCTTCCCCCTCTCTCTCTCTCTGCTCTTCTCTACTCTCTCTCTGTCCCTCGGTCTCTTGTCACTGTTGCTCTCTCTCTCTCGCTTCCCACCCATCTCATATACTTTCTTCATCCTCCCCCCTCTCTCCCTTCTCCCCTTAGCCTTCCCCTCTTCCTCTTCTATATCTCCAAACCCCTCTCTCTCCATCAGGCTCTTTCCACTACCCTCTCTCTCTCTCTCCCTCTCTCTTCTCTCTCTTCTCTCTCCTTCTCTCTTGTGCCTCTCTCGTCCTCTGCGCTGGGTGCTGAGAGTGGACTTCGATACTTCTGCGGAAGGCATGTTTTTCAGGGGGGGGGATAGCGTTTTGCTGTGGCTGGTCAGTCCGGCTCCCCGCGCACCCGCATTCCGTCAGGCCGACACTCCGCTGTGTGTTAGGCTTATCCTGCTTTGGGACTGTCTCTCCCGCCTTCGCCGCCTCTGCCTCTCCCTTCCTCTCTTCTTGCCCTCTCCTCATCTCTCCTCTCCTCTTCCTCATCTGCTCCTTTCCTCTCCTCATCTCTCCTCTCCTCTCCTCTTTCCTCTCCCGTCCTCTCTCTCTCTCTCTCCTCTCCCGTCCTCTCCTCTCCCTCCTCTCCGTCTCCTCTCTTTCCTCTCCTCTCCTCCTGCTCGCTCTCCTCTCCTCTCCCGTCCTCGTTCCTCTTCCTCTCCTCTTCCTCTCCTCTCCTCTCTCCCCTCCCCTCCTCTCCTCTCTCTCCGTTCTCCTTACTCGTCCTCTCCTTCCACTCCCCCTTCCTCTCTCTCCTTCTCCTCTCCTCTCCTCCCCGCCTTGCTCTCCATCTCCTCTCCTCCCTCCTTCTCTTCTCTCCTGCACATCACCACCACATCAACCACCTCCTCCGCCACCTCAGCACACGCCTTCCATGCCTCCATGGTCTCGGTCCTGCTCTAGTTCTTCTCTCCTGCCACATCGACCACCAGGCACACCTCCACCTCCTCCCCACCACCTCCTCCACCACCACCCCACCGACCACCAGCACCACCGCCTTTCCCTGCTCCATGGTTCTGGTCCATCCTCTCTCTCCTGGCTGGGCGTTTGATCTTTTGTCACTGTGCTGCTAGGTCAAGAGCTCCCGTGACATTTTTGAGATTTAGTGACACGGTGGCTGTTCTGCGGTGGGTTTGGCCAGAATCGCACAAATCGTGATGGTTTTTCTTGGAGGGGCGTTTTATTTCCGAACGGCTTTGATTTGGCAGCACTGTTATCTTCTTGGCTAAAACTTTGCTATATTTTCTAAGTCTCACAGTTTCCCCCGCCGAATAAACTGACCATCAGAAAACATTTTGGCACCGTTTTTTAAAAAATGTTTTTAAGGGACATCCATGTTCCTCTATTCCGACTTTGATGCTCTCAAATCTTGTGGTCACTTCGGCAGCTCAGAATTAAGGCCATTACGTGATGAAATAGGCAGACAAAATAGATAAAGGCTAAACAGACGGTTTTGGGGGAAAACGCTGACTCTGGCTCGGTATTTGACATTATGATCACATGATCTATTAGATCTACTGGACAGGAGTGAAGGACAGGAGGCTAATCGTAATCATTATGGGTACATAACGCACACAACACCACAGCACACACAACACAACACACACACACACACGCACACACCACACACCACACAACACCCACCACACACCACACACACACACCACAACACAAGTACATGAACTGAATGCACGCTGCCGTTGAACCAACTAGCCACCAGATAGGGGCCGATACCATCACATCGCACATTCCAATGGACCGTCTCCTTTGGGAAGCGTATGGGAGAATTGGAATGTCATTTTGGTAGAACGTTTTTGGTCATTTAACATTTTTAAAAAAAGAATTTTAAAAACGGTCTTTCAACATTCATCTGACTTTTATGTCATAAGCGTGACATTGATTGTGCGTGAGATGTGGACGAAACAATGTTTTCATTGCTTAGGGTTAAAGATATATTAACGATTGCTTTGATTAGGATTTTAATCCTAATATGGAGATATCACCATTATTCTTCATGAATCTACTGCTACTGATATTAAAAAACATCAGATTTGCAAAAATAAGTCGTATAGTATAATATAAAATAAATTTTTAAATGTTATTCATGATATCTAGTGATAATATAACCAGTTTAGATATTATATACTTCTTTTGTAATTAGATTTAATAATTCTAGTTATTGGATACTAGGTTGATAATTTTTTCATGCAGCTATAGTATGTTTAGAAAATTACACAATTGTGTTTTGCACCGATCATTTTTTATTGAATATGGTTCCCTTCTTCTATTATCTTACTTGTAGAATTGTACCGCATGCAGCAGCGGCCTAATTGGTCAACCAGGCCGGCCCTGCCCGAACCTCACAGTGGTCCCTTCCACTCCACACCTACGTAGCATGCACACACAAAACACACAGCACACGCGCACGACACACACTGAGATTGAACCGTACCGCTCATCCGTATGCCATCGTTCAACCGTGCCCCCTCAAGAGGACCCCCTCAAACAGACACATGATTCCACACACAACAATCCCAACACACACACACACACACACACACACACACACAACCACACACACAGATATTCTGACATTACTATCCTGTTTAGTAGATCTGCTTCCGCTGTCTCTCCATGCTGGCTTTTTTCTCGCAAGCAAATATACTTAATATTTAGCACAGGTCTCACCGATGTCCCTCCTCCACT
This sequence comes from Coryphaenoides rupestris, assembly GCA_002895965.2. NCBI lineage: Eukaryota > Metazoa > Chordata > Actinopteri > Gadiformes > Macrouridae > Coryphaenoides > Coryphaenoides rupestris. The sequence continues at coordinate 7,423 of PIJE02007480.1, read as the reverse complement.
CCTTCATGTCTCCGCTCAGCAGCTGTGGAATCCAGCACTTTTTCCAATTGTTTTTTTGTGTGTTGGGGAAAGCACACTTCTATGCAATTGCATTGTACTCCGAGTCCATGTAAGAATGTTTCAATATTCCAACCAGACACCCGGCCTACAGCAATGATCCAATTTATATCTATATACGATCTCAATCTCTTTAAATGAGCACAATCAAACTTTTTTTTACTATAGGGAATTTTATTTCCAAAAGCAATCAGAAAAAAAAGGCCAGCAAATTAAACGTGCTTCCCTTTTCCCCACGAGGGGAGAAAATAAAAGCTAATTTATGGAGAAGGTGTGGTATATATATATACACCGCAACATCTTGTTTTTTTTGTTTTTGTGTTCAGTACCATTGAATACATGACGACTCATAGCATTCTTTCCATACTGTCAAAGAGTGTAAACAAATAATAAGGTTTTTTCTGTTTTGATGTACGAAGAGTTTCTAAAAGTCTTACTAAGGCACAGAGTCTCCCCAGGAAACAACGGGGAAGCATCGTTAGAGAAATTTGTGCATGCACAATGCTCAACATAATTCCAGCAAGACCACAACATCTGCCGTGAATATTTTCTCGTGAGGCGAATAGGACATTAAATCTGTTGTCACACTTGAGTCCAAAAACACCGAAAAGCAGGTTATGTACTTCAGATTCAATAAACACCAAACATAAACTCACTCTTTTTGAATCCAATATTGTCACTCGGCAAACTCTTAAGAGAACCCAATATGTTGTTATCGTTTTTAGATGTATCTCTCTATCTCTCTTCTGTATTCATATATACAATACATTTTAAACGTTTTTCTCAATACAAGAATATCTATGTCATTAAATTTACAAAATAGACTTTACATCGAGTAACACTTTCCACCAGAATTGTCTTGAACCGGGGAAAACCGTATAGTTTAAGATTTACCCCTTAAACCACGAGAGCTTCAACCCAAAGCTAAAAACGGTCAACATTTAAGGTCCGTCACATTTTATTGAAGGCCGCAATAATGCCAAAAAACCAGACCAGATTGGGGGACACCAGTTATTGGCATGACACATCGGAGAGAGAGAGAGAGGCAAGGTTGAACATGACAATAATTGACGGTTAGTAATTCTAATTAGCGCCCCTGCAAAAAATGTATACCCAAAAGATCCCGCTTTTCATGAAGGCATGTGCAGCTGCGCAGTGGACACCCACGTGGAAGTATCGTCTCCACGCCAGAGAGTTCATTAATGCGCGACGCAGGCTCGGCGCGACGTCCGCTTGCTGCTACGATACTGCAATATTGAAACAGAGCAGCTTGGAAACTTTAATTGAGTTTTTTAGATCGGCGATTCGGAGCCGTGAACCGCGTGCGTATTATGGGTATAATGAGTCATCGATGCTAACGCTAAGCAGTATTACTTATAATTCTATCGGGGGGATGGCTACCGTACCGGGAGTTGACAAGGGGATATCACGACAGCACAAACAGTGACGACTGGCTGCTCCCGTCTTCCTCGGATCCCCCCCCCCCCCCCCCCCCGCCCCCGCTCGTCCAGAGCATCCGCCCCCTTTTCAGTTCTCTTTCTTTAGTCAAACAGTGTCTTTCCTTGTCTTCTACTTTTCCGTTTTGACGACGGCGGTGGTGGCATGACCTCCTGACCCCCGACGGAGGTCAGGCGGCGTCTTCTGCGTGTGATTGGCTTGGTCATAACAGCAGGGCAAGAAACAAGAGCAGAAGGATTCTGATTCAGACGTGACAACACACACACACCACACAACGACAACACACACGGGCTTCTGCGGGCGTGCGGGGGGCATGGCTTTGTAAATCAAGGCAGTCTTCTTTTACAAAAATAATCTCTGACTGCACAGCAGCGCTGGTAGATGTTTAGTCCTTGACTAAGTACTATATAGATTATATAATTCATTAAACATAGAAATAAAGTGAGCGAGTTTGAGGACTCACTCTTCATCCGATGTGTATTTTTTGTTGACATTTTGACGTGTGGCAACTTTGACCAAAAACCCAACAAGGCAAAAAAAAACAGCCAAACAACACGAATGAAAATGAACTATGATATATCGCGAATGATTGCGTTTCAAGTTTGAGGCAGTAATTTAAACCACACGAGCTGGATGACTTATTAATTATCTTCAATCTGTTCATCAGCTGGGCTTGTTCAATGAAAAAAACTGTATGGTCTGCTCATTTGTCATCTTTAATCTATAAATATTTAATCTACAGATAAATTTAAATTATCCATTTTTGAGTTGAGAAGATTAAAATGCCTACCTGCTTGTAAACATCTGATTGCTCGTATCGTTTTAGTCCGTGCTGGGCCGAGAGTGCAGCACGATACTCGTGCAAACAACATGATGTGACGGTTAAATAGAGATACACTACAGATGCAGAAAACGATGGGTTCTGGCTGGCTCGTGATGCCTGCAGTGGTCAGGAGCTGACCAGGGGCTGGATTGTTGCTGCAGTCCATCAACTATTTGACAAAAATTTGTGCAAAAGTTTTATTAATAGATTTGGCAAGGTCACGGGGAAAAATACTATAGTTTTCCCAATGCTCATATTTCTCAAGTGTCTAAAATATCTGGTGCTCGGTCGCGTCTCTTCACTCACTGTCGTCACATTCATCTAAGTATCGATTGATTGATGGATACACGATTGCACACATTCTCTTTGGCAGACACGACAAATGGGCGCGGTCTTTGTGAAATCTGATCAGACGATCAGCGATCACTCAGGTCCATTTCAGTTGATGAACCGGACTACAGATGTGTATTGAGGCACATTAATGAATACAGTAGCAGGACGAGTTCCTCGTGTGTCAGCTCATCTCATCTGAAGGCATGTTTTCGCAGCAGAAGCGCCCTTCCGCCCTTCCTCCTCGTCGTCTAGGACCCCCGCTGAAAGCGCCAACCAATATCCTTCATTCCAGCCCGACACACGAAATGCCGCATAATTTGCAAATGTTATCACAGGTAAACTCAGCATGATTAAAATAATAAATACACTGGGAAAACAAAAAATACGGAAATTGCAAAGCGGCACAATGCCTGTAAGAGATGTGTCGGGTACAAGGACCACTTAATTACGTTTGTCCCACTCTCCACCCGTCTCCACCCGATCCCCCACCCCCCCCCCATGCGCGCTCCCCTCCGCTAAGCGATTCCTCGCTTGCAGCGCTTGCCGTCTTGATGATGCCGAGCGGCGGGGAGGTGGGGGCCGCTGGAACACACCCTCCCGCCTCCTCCCTCCTACAAGCGTGGTAAAACAACCCAAAAAACAAAGGGGGTGGCCCCGAAAAACCCCGGGCCCCCCCCCCCACCCCCCCCGCCCTGCACCGGCCCGGCACTGTGGCGAGCCCTCTGCCCCGCGGCCGCGGGTACCTGATGCGTCCGTCGGCGGCGCGGCGGCACACAGCTGCGGACTTGGGTCCGGGGCTCAGGGAGCTCCAGGGGGGCCTGGCGCAGGCTGCATGAACGGAGGCAGGCGCTGGGCCCACGACGCACAGGTTCGGCGCCTCCCACAGCGCCCCCGCCAGGCGTTCCACCCAGCGTCCAGCGGGGCGCGGGACCCGCGTCTCCGGCCGGCCATGCTCACCTGCGCCAGGCTTGACGATGTGCGATTCAGCACCGGGTTCAGCCCGTGGAAGCTCGCTCCATTCGTAGCTGCTCTTGTCGTGCCCCGTTGTGGAGCTTAGCGTGTCCTCTGTGCCAGGAGGGAGGGAGGAGGAGAGAGGGAGGGACGGTGAGGGAGGGAGAAGAGACCGAGGACAGAGATCATTAGACAATGCACAGGTGAATGTTTTTTGAGGGAGACATATCATCGCGGGAGTCGGGGTTTTGTTCAAGTCACCCTCTTTTGGGGTTCAAAACGGCACGAACCCAAACACAAGCACCCAGGCATATTTGCCTATCTGCTATTTCTTATTTCAAAAAAAACCCACTCCTGTAAAGACTGTAAATAGTGTGGATATTTGAATTGATATTCTTTGGTTATTTGTATTCTGTTCTGTTTGCATTTTTTTTCATTTCACTGGCACATCCCTATGTGTATGTGACGATTAAGTTCTTGAATCTGAACCTTGTGGCTGGGACTGTCCTACTGGCCCGAAACAATGAGCACGAAATAACACAGAAGGAGACGAGAACAAACAAGAAGCAACAGGGGAACAGAACGTGGATTCGTTTATCTGGAGGCCAATATTTAATGTGGGCCCAACAAGGCTGGGAATTGCCTGCTTTGCGTAAGCTGAGATTTGTCACACGCTGGGCTCGCAGCGTTCTAAATCACGGCCAAGCTGTTTGTTCGGCGCAATTCACGCGACGCGATTGCTTTGAAATGAGCCGAAATCCTTCATCTTTCTGATTAAATTTTCAACCTCTGCGAAAGAAAAGCCTCTTCCCCCCCGAGCGTGGCCAGGCCGTAATTCTTCTGTCTTCCTCACACCGGGCCGCTACACACATTTCACAACAGCACGCACACACGCACACACAACACACGCGCAGTACACACACTACACGCCCACACCCTCGCATTGGCCTCTCACCAGACGCTATTAGACAGTGCCGTTTCATTGTGACTCGGTGACAGAGATAGCAGACGCTGTTGCTGCTGAGAGTGTGAGTGCTGAGTGCTGAGTGCTGTTTTTTTGAGTGTATGAGTGTGAGTGTTGGTGCTGTTCGGAGTGCGGGTTTAGTAGGGTGCTGGGTGCTGGGTGCTGGCTGCCGCGGCCATGAGGTCCCTGCTTCATGGCCGCTAGGCCTTGGATAGGCAAAACAGTGTGGTGCTGGGTTTAGGTCTCTAATCATGTTTGTGTGTATACATGTGTGCTAAATATGTGTGTGTATGGCATATGTTTTGTGTGGTGATGTATATAATAACTATATGTATATACAGCAACGATACTGTATATATGTTGTGTCCTTGTGTGAATTGTCGTGTGTGTGAATACGTATATAGTATATATACATCTATAGGTAAATATATTAGCAGAGTGATAATGTGTGTGTGTTGTGTCTGTGTGTGCTTCATAATGGCTGCAAAGACCAGTGCCTTCCATAGCGTTTTAATGGTGCGAGCATGTAGGAGGAGGGGAGGGTTGAGAAGAAGAGGAGGTGCAGGCTCAGTAGAAATACAACCGGTGGAGTGAGAATCGGGTCTAAAAGGCCAGGCTCATATGTACACAATCCACACACTACACACCACGACCCTCCGCACACACCAACAAACGTGGAGGACAGACGGGCTTGTATTCACATACATGCACATCGAGTCAAATCCGTTTAGGCAACGCAGTGGCCGCTTCACCATTATTCACATTAGGCGTGCCCACATCCTAGCATTACGCCCGCCCTCTCCTGGGTGTCCGGCCTGACACGGCAGGACCGACACCAGGCGGGAGTGTTGTCCAGTAATGACGTGGCTAAAATAACACCACGATCCATCTGCCCGGTTATTCCGCTATTTTAAGTTGCTCTTGGCCCTCCATCGCGAGGCCAACACACAATCCAGAGACAGCGATCTGACTTTCTAATCCGGCTTCTTATAACTACGGACGCCGCACACAACAGCATCCTGCAGGGGGGGCAACACACACACACACACCACACGCACAAGTTTGACCCGATAAGGATTATCAGATCTCACACCATAAACATGTCCATTTAATGCCAGCAGCTGCCTCCATGCATGCTTCTTCGATCGGGGATGTGGGAGAGAGCCGAGCGCAATCCAGACACAACACAATAACAATTCGTGCAACCCACAGAAGAGACTTTGTGCACAAATCTGTACTTCTCTCCGCTCACACACCACACACACACACACACACACACACACATATACAACACACCACACGAGCCGGCACCACGAGAACCCAAATGGTAATGAACAGGAAAACAAGTTTGCAAACTTCTCTATTGCCGACTCAGCCCAGATAGTATTATTATTATATTATTATTCATTATTATTATTCGATTATTTATTATTATGATGCGGCTGGCACCGAACGGAGGGCCTGGCGTCGGAAGTCGAACGGAGTTTGGATTTACGGGGTCTAGTCAAAGCTCGCCTTGCTTTTGTGATGGAGTTTCAGCATGAATGAAAGCAAACTTGCTTACACGACGACAGACAACCAACAACACAACAAGCATTCTTTAGCCCCCTCAATCCCATGATGGCTGATTGACTAATTGTGTTCACTTGTATTTTTGGAAGGGCTGTGTTCGCTCTGCTTCTTTTGCCCTTCGCTTCTGTTCGAGCGCATCGCTTGGCCCGCCCGCCAGGCATGAAAACAACGTGAGAGCCCGTAGCGTGGGCCCTGAGGACATCCCCGCTCCTCCTAGTTCACGGCCCGATCATTTGCCGTATTTGGGTCACGCTTATGTTAGTCTACTCTGATTGGCTGAACCGCCTTACACAAGCGCACATGAATAGACACGCGCATTAAGTAATGCTGATCCTGTGGATCTCCTCTATTATTTTAATAAGTGTCTTTTAGGACTTTATCCACGTGTTTGATCGTGACACAAACAAACAAACCGCTCCCCTGGTTTACATAGACGCGACTCCATCTATCAGAGACGTGCTTTAAATTTCAGATTTCCTGAAAAACCATTCATGTGTTTCGCCGGCTTGACGTTCCCCGTCATCCATCCATCGCACGCATGCAGGGAGCGACTCGTTCGGACGGGATCATGACAGAATTCTCCGGTTAAACCACACTAATTAAACCCACTCCGTAAACCCGCGGAAATCTTCGTGCGGCTGATGATTTGATGCGTGGTAGCCTCGGGGTAGCCGGCAAACTGGCATTAGATAAAAGCTTGTTTACGTTCGCATACGTGATTCGGGAGTGTGGCTTGCGAATACGACGAGCTCGAGCCGGCGCCCCTGCATGTTTTGCGAAGTGGTATCACCTTGTCTCTTGCTGGTGGCTGTGAGTAAGGCCGACGGGGTTCGCGTACACCTAGACCTTAGTCCATCCTCGCCGTTACATCGTCTACTTTGATTTTGGTTTTCAATACCTCGTTAGACCAGGAAGCGCATCTCGGCCACGGGCCCGTGGTGGCGGATGTCGCTTGTGTGGTTTTTAGCGTACCCTTTTCTCTACGCGCCGGCGCAGCTGGTTGAGCGGCGCCGGTAGTGGGCGTGAACCCGCTTGGTGGCGCGTCGATTTGATCCGTTTAGGCGCGTACCGGTCGGTCTTTCCTCTGGTTTCACGTTGGCCTTGCCCAAGCGCTGCATGTCACACGCCGTGGCCCCCGATCAGTGCCCCTATGTTCCGGAACGAAGACCCGCTCCCGCTCCTTGGGCCCACCTCAACGGTGTCTTGCAGAGCGGGAAGGACGAGGGGGAGGGGAGAGGAGGGATGAGGGGAAGTCTCTCTCTTTT
>PIJE02007479.1:10000-12416 GCA_002895965.2 Coryphaenoides rupestris | reverse complement strand
GGTATCCACGTGTCTGCAGTAGCCCGTATTTTCAAGAATCCTATAATTGTTTCTTCGTACAAGGGCTTTGCTTGGATTTATTTATTTTTGATTTCCTTCGCTAAGGGACTTGTCACCTGGTTGTTGAAGTGTTGCCCAGGAATTTTACCGGCCTTGTGGCCCTGGCTGGCTATTACCTTAACAACACATGGCATCCTGTTCACACCTTTTCATGATCTGGAGACACACAGGAGGTCTATATAGTGAATATATGTTGCCCCCCCCCCAGGAGGCTTAGAATGGAGTCAAATTATAAATGCCAGCGCTGCGCAGAAAATATGGTGTAGTGATTCATAATAATCCGTGGCACTCTAGTTCCACAGTATGATTTCCCCATAAATTAAAAAAACAAACAAACAAACAAAACAAACGAAGACAAACCTAAATCGGCTTGTTGGAATCCACCGGTATGCTAAAGAACGCCGTTTTTCTAAGTCGACTGTAAATCATTTGCAAATTCTCAGGTACCTGTGTTAATAGGGTGTGAGGATCTGGTACTAATGGTTGTTTTTGGATGTCATTACCTTTTTTAAATCTTGGACAACCGTTGCCTTTTTACAGTAATATTCGGGAGACTACATGGTGAATTTAGGACACAGAATTAATCACACCGGCCTCCAACATTGAGTTGAAACACAGGTTATGATACCATCTATCGCCTCTTGGCGTAACCTGCACTGGGGTTGCCTTGGGCCTGTAAGCAAGTCACCACAGGGCTTTTTTGCGTATCGTATTTTTTCCTAGTCCCACAGGTTGGACGCGGACCCCAGCCAATCGTGGTCGCTCCAACGTCATCTGTGGGAGTATAAACTCCTCCCTTGCTGTCGCCCATTGGGTGTCATTGTCACTCTGGGCCTCTGCTCTTCCAATCACATGTGTCCCCCCCTGAACATCCACGACCCCAGTTCGGGACCATGTCATGTCGGAGGTTTTTGCCAAGGGACCCATTGTGGATTCTGTTCACCAGCAACCCCAAAAAACTTCTCACTTTCACATGCTAAATTCCTCATTCCAAATCACAAACTCCCCATTAAACCATAATTCTTCAAATTCTGGTAATTGCCCTCTCATTTAGACTTTCCGCAGTACTAGCAAATCATTTGTTGGACATATATTGTACCTCGCTGACCCTGCATGCAGTGATGTGGTCTGTTATCAGTTATGTCAGCTGTTTCCCTGATCTCTCTGTTCACAAGTCCACGTTGTAAGAACACTGTGCGCGTATCACACCCGAGTAGCCTACACTTGATCATGGGTCTTGCATCCGGAGGTGATCGTGAGGCCTGTCGGTGTAAATAACACTCAGTTCTAAAACAACACATTAGATTTCATCCCTATTTTCATTTGTTTGTGTTGTGTGTGGTGTGTGGTTCAGTGCCATACGACCCTTATTTGGGACGCGACAGCTCCCCCACACGCAAATCAAATGCAAATGCATCCGTCCACCTCCGCCCTCGGGTTGCTCTGTGGCCTACAATTCTCTTGATCTTGTCCATTCTGTTTCTCTCTAGATCCACTGCGTGGCTGGCGGACTCACTACAGTGAGTCTGCGGTACGCCTGCCAACACAATGTCTTCTTTACAACCACCGATAAACTGTCATCCCCCGCATCCAGAGGCGTCTCGATGTGCGGCCTCGTTCGGAGTCTGGTCGCATGCAGGCCATATCGTCTGCATGCGCTTCATCGCAAGCCTAGTCGGCTCACAACAGAACTTGACCCACTTTCTGTGATGGATAGTTCGTGTTTGCTGGACTATTTCAGCGATCGGCCGTGGGCGACGATTCTCCCCCCGCAAACGGACGGGGTCGGCAACATTTGGTCATGTCCTCCACCGCGGAAGCATTTATGCCGTCCTGCGGGTTCAGAACTTGAATCACGGGGAACTGTCCCATTCTTTTCTGTCCTTGCATGTGTCCATCTGAGCCCTCGCATCGACCCGCGGCTGCTGTGTGCTTTGGTTGGTGCGTAAGCCAGCTGGACCGATCGCCGGGTCGGCGTTGGGTTGCGGTGGTCATCTCCTGCTGTAGGTTTGGATCTCCTCCATTGTCCGGGGACCAGGCTGGGTGCTGCGGCTGCCTGCTGATGCTGCTGCATCGGTGGCGGCAGAGGCGGCGGACAGTGGTGGAGCACTCGCAGGCGTGGGCAGTCGGTCCAAGTCCAGATCTGTAGTTCGGGTACAAGAACAGATTACAAGTTCCCACACCTCTTACACTCGCTGGCCCTTTCTGATTTTTCTCTTTAACTCAACCCTCTCTTTCCACAAATGAAAGCATACCAACACGGTTTTGCACTTTCTTTTTCTTTTCCAATTCTAATAACACATCCTCTAATTCTTTCAATTTTCTCCAAAACACAAACTCCCCATTTCTAGAAAAC
>PIJE02007479.1:0-5000 GCA_002895965.2 Coryphaenoides rupestris | reverse complement strand
CATTCCGAGAGTAGTGTCAACATTCATTTTCACAATAGGCGCTTGTGTGTTTCTAAGCGGTTAAACAGTAAAAGGTGATGGGTCTTCACAACTTTCATGGAAACGTTTATCCGACCTTACCAATGCTTGTGTGGGCATGAGTACATCATAAGACAGTGGGGCAACATCGGTTTAGGCATCAAACACCAAGCGTTTAGTCGCGAGAGGCATGGATGTCCAAACTGCACTTATCTCGCGCTCAAACGCATTTTGCAGCCACGCACACAATAACCTCATAAGACGCTATTGCCCAATGATCCCTCTGTATGTATCTTGTGCTGGTGCACCTCTACTTGCTTCCCTACCGTTTTGGAGTTGGGGGGTTATTGCATTCGAGAGTAGTTCACAATTCATTTTCACAATAGGCGCTTGTGTGTTTCTAAGCGGTTAAACAGTAAAAGGTGATGGGTCTTCACAACTTTCATGGAAACGTTTATCCGACCTTACCAATGCTTGTGTGGGCATGAGTACTCTCCCTCCGCCCCCGTCGCCCACCAACTGCCACACCCCCGCCTCTACTCTCGCCAAAGTCTTCCCCTACCGTTTAATGTTAGGCACCAATTGCAGGCAAGACCCATATGAAAGTTAATGGTAATTGCATTTATCGCTTTTATCCAAAGCTTTACAGTATTGCTCACATTCACCCATTCATACACCGACGGCGGTGCCAACCATGCAAGGTAACAACCATCACGTCAGGAGCAGGTAGGGTTAGGTGGTGTCTTGCTCAGGGACACCTCCACACTTAGCTAGGTGGAGCTCAGGGATCGGGTTAGTGGTTGTCTGCCTTCCAGTTGGCAGACAACCACTCTACCTCCTGAGCTACTGCCGCCCCCTTATGGGTACCTATAGGCCGGCTACTCTCCTCTGTAACACACAGAAACAATATTTATCTACCTTATGGGGACACACATTGTGGGGACATAAAGACATTCGGCTCTGCTCTGTAACACAGAGAAATATGATTTATTTATGCTATGGGGTAAAAGAGAAACCTCATACATTCGACTGTATAACACAGAATGTGATCTACTTTCCTCATGGGGACCCTGCAATTCAATCATGTTACACACATCATGCATTATGGGGACCATTTAGAGTCTCCTCTCCCCTGCAAAATGATGTTTGCGTCCCGCAAACATCGTTTTCCATACAATTACATGCGCCGAAAACAAAAGCTGGGCCAGGGTGGGTACCTGAGAGACTGGCCCAGGTGCGGTTGATGTCTCGGAGCGCCTGCTTCTCAGCGATGGCCCTCTTGATCTCGTCCAGGACCAGGTTGAGCTCCTTGGAGCGCTGCAGGTTCTCCTGCTCGGCCGACTGGAGCCGCTCTCTCAGCGCCAGGAACTCCCTCTGGTAGATGTCTACCACATCGCCTAGAGCCAATCAGAAGAGAGGGATGATTAAAGACTCCGATTGATGAGTGACACATCATCTAGCCAATCGCAAAGAGGAATGATTAAGATAAGATAAGATAAGATAGAACTTTACTAATCCAGAAGGAAATTCTTGTGCCAGAGGTTGCTCAAAATACCAACAACACAAGCATAGCAATAGAATAATAAACAATAGAGTAATAAACAATAGAATAATAACAATAGAATAATAAAATAAAATAATACATTTACAAATTACAGATTAATCGTCATGTTGAGTAGCACATCAACTAGCCGGAATGACATATTGATTCAAGACCATGTCCAAAACATCACCTAGCCAATCAGGGAAGACGTAGTGATTCAGCTGCCAGGGTTCTCAGCCGCACTAAGCCCTGCCAGCACAGCACCCCCACCCACCCTCATTCACCCCCACTGGCTCCCGGTCAAGTCCCGCATTTCATGCAAAATCCTCCTCCTCAATTACAAATCCCTCCATGCCCTTGTCCCCCCAGTACCTCTCTGACCTCTGACCTCTGACCCCTACAACGCGGTCCTCTGACACGGGTCTGCTCTCCATCCCCCACACCCACACCTGCAGACCTTTGACGACAGAGCTTTCTGTGTGGTGTGGCGGCCCCCACCCTCTGGAACTCTCTCCCAGCAGAGATCTGCTCTGCCACATCTCTGGTCATCTTTAAAGCAATCCTAAAAACACACCTGTACACCAAAGCCCATGATGTTTAGTTTAGCTTATTTATGTCCTGTTTTGTTTGTTACTTTGGTTTTTTTCTGTTGTAAAGCATCCTTGGGTTTCGTGAAAGGCGTACAAGTCCAAACTTTATTATGTTCATTATTATTATTATTATATTAACCAGCTGAGGAGGTAGCACACATCTCCTAGGTCCCTAATCAGGCCAATCAGCAGCCAGCGTGATTAAAAACCAGCTGGAGAAGCACATCACCCTAGCCAATCAGGGGGGGGGGGGGGGGGACATAGTGATTAAACCCATTCCCAGCACATTCACCTAAAATAGCAAAAAAAAATTGCAATTGATTAAAGATCTAGCCAATCAGAAACCACAATCACGTCTACCTCAACACTAGCCAACAAGAATAAAAATAGCGAGGACTTGGGAAGCAGGTGTCAAACTATCAAGCACATGTGGGTATGAGATGTCCACCTACAGTATCTGACCACGGCTCCTCTTGTCTGACTGTCCTATGAGTTCCCTGTGTTGGTCTTATTGCTGACATTGCGAGAAAGAGAGAAAGACGCTGTGAGACGGTGACGGAGGCAAAGGTGAGAGAGGTACGAGAGAGAGAGAGAGAGAGAGAGAGAGAGAGAGAGAGAGAGAGAGAAGAGCAGAGAGAGAGAGAGAGAGAGAGAGACAGAGATGTAGAGAGAGAGAGAGAGAGAATCAGGAGTTGATCTCGGGGCCTCGTTGGGCCCGAGGACACCGGTTGGTATAAAAATGGCGACGAAATAATAATAAATAAGTACATCAATAAGCTGTGTGCTGCCAGTGTCCAGCAGTGAACCCACTTGACTAATGCCTATCCACCACTAACCTGTTAATGTACTGTAATGGTAATCCCTTAACTCACTAAGGTACATACCAGTTATACTTCAGGGTGAGCGATGCCCCTAAAAATCTCTCTACTGCTAATAGCATCACTAGCTACATGCTCTCGCTCTCTCTCTCTCTTCTCTCTCTGCCTATCCCGGTCTCCTCTCCCCCCCCCCCCCCCCGTCTAATTCGGCCCAGCGGTAGACAGCTAAATCGAGTCGGGTCGTAGGAGGTTCAGATACATTCAAACCTCCCCCGATAGACTTAGACATGACGCAGACATGAATCCCAAACAGGAACATCCACAAGCTCTTAACAGAGGAGGCAGACCATGGTCCCACAACAACAACAAACAACCAACAACGAACAATAGCAACAGGAAAGAGAGGATGTTGTGTGTGTGTGTGTGTATAATGTGTGATCTGCGCTCAAAGACAAATGGGTATGAGAGTGCTGTGCCGTGATGTCGTCAGCTTGACGCGTATTAACACGCAGATGAAGCTATGTGCATAGGTTAAAGTTCAATGGACAAGTGTGTGTGTGTGTGTTGGATGTGTGTTGACAAATTTAACTCAACAGCTTCACTACCATCCTTCTTCATCGATCGAAGTAATAGAAAGAATCAACATTGATTCTGAATCAGTCTTCTTCGACAAACTCGTGATGTGAATTCAGCCTCATCGGCTCACACAAGAAAGTTAGAAAAACTATGATTTGTAAACCAGGATCACGAGCTGCTCTGAGAATAAAGTTGATCCTCTCCACCTCCTCTTCACTCTCATACTATAAATATATATCAAACACAGCACCCACACAGTAAATTACGTTTTGTGTTTAATTTTTCATGTTTAATGTGTTATTATGTGCGCTTGTCTTGTTGTAATAATCACCATCTGGTAGATTGGAGGCGCGCTAATGTCCCAGAGAGAGAGAGAGAGCGAGAGAGAAGAGGAGAGAGAGAGAGAGAAGAAGAGAAGAGAGAGAAGCGAGAGAGAGTGAGAGAGAGAGCAGGCTGCCTCACATCCCAACTACCTACATACAACACACACATACACACTGCACACACACATAGAACAAAAACACACACACACACACACACACACGATGAATAGAAGAATATGAATAAACTTTAATTAATTAACAGTATCCCATAATTACCTGCCATAATCGTGGCTAAGTAATGTATGTATGATGCTATGTATAGATGGTATGTATTATTATTATGTATGTATTATGTATGTATGTATGTATGTTATGATGTATGTATGTACGTACTGTACTGTAGTACTGTACGTATGTATGATATGTATTATGTATGTTTACATACGTACGTACGTACGTACGTACTGTACGTTATATGTAGTATGATGTATGATATGTATGATGTATCGTATTTGTATTAGTACGTATGTATGTATGTATGTATAGTACTGTATGTATGTATGTACTGTATGTATGTAATGTAGTATGTACTGTTTATGCTAGATGGAGATTATGTAATGTATGTATGTATGTACTGTATGTACATGGTAGTACGATATGTATGTATGAGTGTACTTATTATGTATGTAGTATTGTTGATGTGTAGACTGTATATGTATGATAGTAGATTATGTATGTACTATGTATGTATGTTGTACATGTTGTATGTATGTATTATGTATGTATGTATGTACTTAAGTAGTATGTATAATGATATGTAACTGTATGTATGTAGTTGTACTGTATGTAATGTATTATGGTAGTTGTATGTATTGATCGTAGATGTATGTATGTATGTATGTAATGTACTGTTGTTGAGATGTATGTATGTATGTATTATTTATGTACTTGTTGTATAGCTATGTATTATGTATGTATGTATGTATCTATTATGTATTGTACGTATATGTCTGTATGTTTAGTTATGTATGATTTATGTATTGTATGTATTTGTATGTAGTCGTATGTCTGTATGTATGTATGTAATGTAGTTAGTGTATGTACTGTCTATGTAGTTATTAGTAGTATGTAG
>PIJE02007478.1:0-12420 GCA_002895965.2 Coryphaenoides rupestris | reverse complement strand
CTGGCAACTTTCACTTTTACTCTACACTACATTTCCTAAATAAAATGTATACTTTTACTCTGATACATTTCTCCTAAGCATCTTCGTTACTCGTTACTACAAAATAAAATCATTAGAAATGTGTTAAGACCGCAGGTTTGGCGAATCACGCGCGAAACCAACCAGACGCGCAAAGCGCACGCGCACTGCTGCGGGCGCACGCGCTTTACTTCCGCTCCCATGGTAACGCATGGCGCGGTTCCCACTGCGTCTCTGTGCGCAATCTCATAGAAATACATTGTATATGCACAATATCTGCATCATATTCAGTTAAATTAAGTTAAATCAAGTCATACATTTTGCATACAACCAAAACAACATTCTAATAATAATAATAATAATAATAATAATAATAATAATCACACTAAAGTGTGATCATAGCATCAATATCAATCAATTCCCGCGTCTGGTAACATGGGAGTGGAAGTAAGCGCAGCAGTAGTGCGCAGCGTGTGCAGCAGTGCGCGTGCGCTTTGCGCGTCTGGTGGGAAGTAGAATAGAATAGAATAGAACTTTATTAATCCCGAAGGAAATTCTTGTGCCAGGTTGCATAGCGATACAGTACAAAACCACAGATTGATAAAATAACTAACGTCTATGCAAATTACAGTTATATACATAAAAAACCCTTTAGGAGAAAAAAGTTTTGGGGTTCAGTCCGCGCGCACGAAAGCGTCCGTCCGCGTCTGGTGGGTTTCGTGCGTAAGATGTCCCGGATGTCAGTAGAATCAACGACTGATGCCACTTTTTTTTTTTTACTTGTACTTTTACTTTT
This sequence comes from Coryphaenoides rupestris, assembly GCA_002895965.2. Taxonomy (NCBI): domain Eukaryota; kingdom Metazoa; phylum Chordata; class Actinopteri; order Gadiformes; family Macrouridae; genus Coryphaenoides; species Coryphaenoides rupestris. Next base: position 11,606 of record PIJE02007478.1, on the reverse strand, counting down.
ACTTCCAATACTTAAGTACATTTAATATCAGAAAATTACTTTTGATACTTAAGTACAATAAATATCAGATACTTTAAGACTAATGTACATTTCTAAAAGGTGACTTTAAACCCAAAGTCATTTTCTGGCTATTAATATCAGGATACCATCTCTACCATAAAGTGAGAGGTCATTAACTTGCCTAGCCTAAGGAATGGCGAGATTTCTTGGCACAGAATAACATCTGTTGAGCTCTTTCAACTACAAGTATCGTCCTGCATAAGTAGCTTAATCTAGAGCAGACTGATGCTGTTGGGTCGTCAGTGGGAAAGGACAGGCTGTATCGGTATCGGAAAGACAGGCAACCAAATCTACATCAACACGACCAACAAGAACCTATCAATCGAACACTTGAAAGTATTCAACCTTGTAAGTTGCTCTCATATATCTACTCAATTCACATGTGTGGTAAGGTGGTTGAGTAGCATGCCAACACTATAGGCAGGGAACCCTTGTGTTAAATGTCCGTCGTCTGGCGCGCACTACCCACATATATTGGCTAAACACGCGATGACACAGAAACACCAGCTACCACTCTCACTAGGCATCTAATAACTGAGCCAAATAGACACACTAACTGTCAATTCACGAGCTCAGTCCACAGACAATTGGCATACATGCATCACTGACGTAGTCACTATTATCCAACAGCAATCTATATCAGGCATAAGAGCAGCTCACGATGTAACACAAAATCGATATCACACTATCTACAGATGCATGTTTCTTTTCCGAGGAATGATGGTGAGACGATCGCATGTATTCCTCTCGCTTATTACTTCATATTGAATATTATATGGTCACGAGTGTGTGGTGTGTGGTTCGCTTTGTGCACAGTTTTGTTGTGTCCTTGTGGGTTTTTCAGCGCGCGATATACCATGAAGGCGCCTTGTCTGCTGGTTTTCTTGTAACCCTGTCCTCATTAGAGTTCTTGGTTTCGCGGAACCCTCCCACCGCACTTGGAGTACAACCGGCGGCCTGCGCGGGACATGCCAGCAGCACGGCAACACCACTCGCGTCTCGTGCGTTCTTTACGCATCCGCGACCCTCCGCTCTCGCTCACGGGCCATTCTGTCTACAAATCAGCGAGGCTGCACTCTCGGCCTACCCTCTACCGTCGAAGCTATCTTCAACTGACATATTAGTTGTACGCCATCTATTGGCACGTGTATGTTCAAATGGGGAGACTTATACTATCACTAATTCGGGTATCTCTTCAGAAGATGCGAGCATACATGGAGAAAACAGGAAAAACAACATATATTATCTCAATGTTAACCCAGAACGGTTAAATCAGCTAACAAAACTTTAGTTTTCAGGAGAGCCAACGATGGTGGTTGGCTGCGAGACATTACTCCCCCCTCCAATCAACCTCACACACTGAGCACCAATACATGACTTAGACGACCTGGTCTGGGTGCCCTATCCAATTCCTGAGAGGCAGCACTCAGGCACCAGCAAGCCCTGGTGGCCCATCACTGGGTATACTGAGATCCACACATGCAAGCGGGACATTTTTGAGCAGGATCCTGCATAGGCTGCACTCTATCTCAAGCTTTCAGTGCCTGAGCAACGATGAAGACGACATGATTAGACCAATTGTGTTATACGGAACGAGGTCGTCGATTCGCTAGGATTAGAGGCAAACACCTCCGAAAATATTCAAGGCATGTCATTTGTCACAAGATGCTGTATAGAGATTTTGTTTTCTTTGCGCCTCGCTTAAGCAACACTGGAACACTGTATTGCCATTGCTGTTGATTGTTTCCAAGGGAATATCAAATCAATTAGTTAAGGCTCAAAGGTAAATTTAACAATGCCAAACTTTTATTTCCATTTCGACTGATTTGGGGTGTCGACCAATGCCGTTTTAGAGCCATTCCCAAACATTTGTCTTGTATCCTTTGCAGCAATTGCATCGATTATGAGGTGGCAATTTAGAATGATTTCTCAAAAGAACTGTAATTAAATCAAGGCAATGCCAAAGATTGACTCTCACTGAGTTTGGATGCACTGGTTTGAGTCTGAAGCGGTCTGGTTCTCCTTCAGGTTCGCCTGTGGGTTCTCACGCTGGGTCACTGCCTGGGATTTGGTGTTCTCTTCACCAGGAGTCTGAACATCTACACACTTCTCATTCACAGGCCGAGCGCGGGGAAATTGGTAATAATGGCCAAATTTCCCTTATCTTATTCAGAGTTTATTGACTCACTGTACAGTATATACTATATTATAACCTCTCTCTCTCCCCCCATCTCTCTCTCTCAGAATGACAGGTGGTCATGTTGGCCGGTGGCTGCGATGTTTCTGTTGGATTTATTTGTTTTATCCTGCTGGCAGATCCTAGATCCTCTCAGGAGGGTGGAGCATGTCTTGGAGGTATGAAACAGAGATGATATTTAACCAACTATTTACTGACTTACAAGACAGCATTGTATCCCCAATAGATCTTCAATATCCTGTCTGGGATCAATAAAATACTAGACTAGAGGGTACCAGACAGTAGTTTGTGAGGATACCCGAGTGGTTTTGATAGGGTACTGTCCCGGAGTGGGCTGTGACGTCAGCGCTATTCTATAATTATTGGACTTGTAATACATTTCAATAAGGAGAGACTAGTATTAAAATGAACCGCAATATTTATTGACAACACATTCGACGATTAGAGACCATTAAATTATTTTTCATGGGCACAATGAATCCATGAAGTCTGCCGGGAGATGATTTCCCCTCTGATGGTGTCTAGACGCTGGTGGTGGTTTTGGTGACTATGGATGGAGTTCATTGGCCCTGGAGGACTCCATCTCTTTAGACAGGTGGAGCTTGGCCCTGGAGGTGAAGGGGATGGAGGAGGTCTGCGGCGAGTTGCAATGCGAATAAGAGAGACAAGCATGAATGAGAGATATACAGTATATATATATATTCAGCATGTTGGCGCGCAATTTTATTCCCGTTGGAAGCATGAGGTCCTGATAGATGAAGCCAGCAATGACCGTGTGGGAATTAGGAACCCGGACATAGAACGATGCGAAATAGAAGGGAAATGACGTCTTCCTGATTGAACTTTTGCTTTAGCTCCATTTATGCACACAAGTTGTGATCCGGACATTTATCATTGTCATTATACTGCCTTATCCATACCTTATCCATATTCACAGGTCTACCGGTGCTTCACTCCATAACACGTTACTTGCCACCTCAATCCATCATCCATACCGGGGTTCTGGCCATCTCAGACACACGCCACCCGCCACGCCGCACGCCTAATCGCATCTAAGGAGTTTACTCGATGTCCGCCCCTACCTCAACCACCCCCCCCACAGACCTCCCGTCCCTCTCCACACGCCCTCCACCGCACCAACCCCACCACAGCCCCCTACGACCCCCACAAAGCGTACAAGGGACTGTTCCAGCGGGCTCAAATTAGGGACGCCGCCGCCCCACCCCCGCCGCCCGCCCCGAGACCCAAACGTGGTCCTTGAGTCGACCGACAGCGAGAGTACCCCTACGCCGCAACCCCCAAGGAAAACCCAGAAGGCCCCAACGCGCGGCGCCCGCCCACGAGGAACTTGACGCCCTACACCCATAGGCAGACAACACCGCGGTACAATGAAAGAAGGCAAAGAGAGAGAGAGAGAGAGAGAGAGGACAGGAGAAAAAGAGTCATATGTATAGACATGGAAAGGGCGAGGGACAGCAGGAGCAGGTGAGAGACCCACATGACAGGAGTCAGACAGGAGCAGGGGCGGTGTCTTGTGCAGGTCCAGGTTCAGGTTCAGGTTCAGGTCCAGGTCCAGGTTCAGGTTCAGGACCAGGTTCAGGTCCAGATCCTGATCCAGATCCAGGTCCAGGTTCAGGTTCAGGTCCTGATCCAGGTCCTGATCCAGGTTCAGGTCCAGGTCCAGATCCAGGTCCAGGTCCAGGTCCAGGTCCAGGTCCAGGTCCAGGTCCAGGTCCAGGTCCAGGTCCAGGTCCAGATCATGATCCAGATCCAGATCCAGGTTCAGGTTCAGGTTCAAGTCCAGGTTCAGGTCCAGATCCAGATCCTGATCCTGATCCAGGTTCAGGTCCAGGTTCAGGTTCAGGTTCAGGTTCAGGTCCAGGTCCAGATCCAGGTCCAGATCCTGATCCAGATCCAGGTCCAGGTTCAGGTCCTGATCCAGGTCCTGATCCAGATCCAGGTTCAGGTCCAGATCCAGGTTCAGGTCCAGGTCCAGATCCAGGTCCAGGTCCAGATCCAGATCCAGATCAAGGTCCAGGTCCAGGTCCAGGGTGAAGCTGAGTGAGTGAGCAGCTATGGACCAGAACCTCGTTTGCATACGATTTTAAAACCAATGTAGAACCACGAAAAAATGGATGTGGATGAAAACATAATCTGTCTCATGATGTAGTGATCGCTGTCACTGTGTGTGTGTGTGTGTGTCTGCGTGTGTGTGTGTGTGTGTGCGTGCACGTGCATGTGTGTGTGCGTGTGTGTTTGTATTTAACAGTGAACCGTCCTTTGCTTTTACAGTAAATAGGTGTGCTTTTGAAAACGACACAAACCATACAATATATACACACTTAATATATACACACTTAATATTCACAACAACATTGAGCAAATGGAAAATAAATGAATACAATATATACACACTTAATATATACACACTTAATATTCACAACAACATTGAGCAAATGGAAAATGAATGAATACAAAATGTGTCCCCTCCTCATATTGTGTCCTTCGTCTCTTCGATGGGCTCCCACGTCCGTCTCGCTCGGTCTTTACTTCATTTTGAGAACGGTCTGCTTTACAATCTGCCTGCCCTGTCTCTGCTGCTGCTGGGGGCTGCTGCTGCTGCTGGGGCTGCTGCTGCTGCTGGGCTGTATAGAATAAAGCAGGATTGGATTTGTCATCTGCATTGCTGTGTGTGCATCACCACTCTCCTCTGGTCATCAGCTCTCTATTGAAAACGAGCCGTTGAAACAAAACGCCTGTGCACTACACACACACACATATATATATATAATGTCTCTCTCTCTCTCTCTCTCTCTCTCTCTCTCTCTCTCTCTCTCTCTCTCTCTCTCCTCTCTCTGTGTCTTCCCCTCTCACTCTCTCTCTCTTTCATTCTCTGTCTTTCTTTTCTCATGCCCTTTGCTCTGTCTCTCTCTCTCTCTCTATCTCTCTCTCTCTCTCTCTCTCTCTCTCTCTCTCTCTCTCTCTCTCTCTCCTCTCCTCTCTCTCTTCTCTCTCTCTCTCTCTCTCCCTCTCTCTCCCTTCTCTCTCTCCCTCTCTCTCTCTCTCTCTCTCTCTCTCTCTCTCTCTCTCTCTCTCTCTCTCTCTCTCTCTCTCTCTCTCTCTCTCTCTCTCTCTCTCTCTCTGGTCTCTCCCTCTGTGTCTCTCTCACGCTCTCTCTCATTCTTTTTTTAACACCAGCAGCACCTGGTTCCGCACTATTCATCATACGGATGACTCGGAACATGAATTAGTTTCCTTTTTTTATGCTCGGAGATGAGAGGGCCAGATGGCATAAAATAAAAAAAGACTGGAAATAAAGGAGAGAGAGAGAGAGAGAGAGAGAGAGAGAGAGAGAGAGAGAGAGAGAGAGAGAGAGAGAGAGAGGGGGAGAGAGAGAGAGAGAGAGAGAGAGAGAGAGAGTGGGAGAGAGGACAGGAGTGCGTGATGGGAGGAGACGTGTCACTATTCCCCCACACACACACACACACACACACACACACACACACACACACACATTCTTCGCCCTCTTCGCTCTCCTCTTCCTCTGTTCTTCACCGGGTGCCTTCTGCGTTATCGTAGAGGGCACACACACACACACACACACACACACACACACACACACACAACACACACACACACACACACACACAACCGTTGGATTAAGGCCTTGGATTTTTGCGGCCCGCATTCACGCCCGGCGCACACACACACCACACACACACACACACACACACACACACACACACACACACAGACACACACACACACACACACACATACACACACACACACACACACACACACACACACACACACACACACACACACACACGTACAGACAGACAGACAGACACACACACATACACACACACACACACGCACAACCGTTGGATTAAGGCCTTGGATTTTTGTACGGCATTACGCGCGGCGCCGCAGCTTCAGTTTCTACGCGCGGCGCCGCAGCTTGTCACGCCCGGCGCCATTGTCGCCGCTCTCTACTTCAAACAGGGAACATTGTGGAACTCTAATTAGTCTGTATAATTGCACGCGGATGAAGCTCTGCCAATCGCCTGCAAGGTGGAGCGGTTTTGTTCACTGTCTCCTTTTCACGGTGGCCTGCGCCGTCTGTCTCCTCCCGCGCTCTCCTTCCGTCTCTTTCTCCCCCTTTCCTGACTCCCTGACTGTCCTTTTTCTCTCCCCCCCCCCCCCCCCCTCCTACATCCTCACCCCCGCACACTTTTTGTTCTTCTTCTTCTTCTCTTTCTTGTGCTTTTTATTTATTTCTTTATTTTCCCGGTTGTACAGAGAGAAAGGAATACGAGGCTCCTCCACCACTTGGGGAATGGCCAGGGGTGATGCTGCGTTCTGCTGGGAGAGAGACTCAATTGTGGCCAATTACACTCTCTCTCTCTCTCTCTCTCTCTCTCTCTCTCTCTCTCTCTCTCTCTCTCTCTCTCTCTCTCTCTCTCTCCTCAAGTATGTGTGTGTATGTCAGTGTGTGTGTGTGTGTGTGGTGTGTGTGTGTGTGTGTGTGTGTGTGTGTGTGTGTGTGTGTGTGTGTGTGTGTGTGTGTGTGTGTGTGTGTGTGTGTTGCTGTACCTGACTTGACACTCGACACCGCTGGGCAGTCTCAGACCAAAACCAGCTTGAGCCGATCCGATCCGGGAGGGGGGATCGGATCGGATCTGATCTGATCTGATCAGATCTGATCGAAGCTGGATCTGGTTCTGTTCTGATTGACTCCACCCGCCCACACTGCAGGTGAGGTCGTGTGATGACAGGTGTGTGTGTGTGTGTGTGTGTGTGTGTGAACCTCAACTCGCATTAAAAGTCAACCCTTGTTTTAGGAGGAGAACTTTAGCCTACAAGTAAAAGTACAAGAATGTTAATCTGAACAGACGCCATAAAGGGCTGTGGAAAAAAAACTGACCTCAAGTGCCAGGGCGAGGGGGCGTGGTCAAACCCTTGTCACATGCTCACGCTCCAGCTAAGGTGCGCAGCCGATAGAAAACCACCGTGAAAAAAGAATGTACCCCCCGTTTAACAAGATTATTCTACATTCACCATACATATCTAGATATTAGTCAAAAATAACACGTACGACATATTCACCGACACGTTGTGAGATCCAAACGCAACCGTTTTTCAACAGAAGCACGTTTACAAAAACCTACCGAGTCGAACAAAGTAAAGTAAAGTTGACTGAACGTTCTTCTAACCATGAACCGGTTGTCGAGTGGTGCGGTGTCAGAGAAGTGGTGTCACTCAACAGACAAACGGTACACCGTGCTCCTGACGTTTTGCTCCCTCATCTTCATCGATTGTGTTTTCAAGTGACAGCAAACATCCGTCACTTCTCTCCGACAGCGCTGACAGTGGGTCCCGCAGCTGAATGTATGTTGTATGTTCTGCGTTTTGCATCTCTGTTACAGCAGCGGTTGTTTGTATATACACTGTATATATATATATATATATATACAGTATATATATCGACCTGCAACCAGGTTTAAAAAAACCAAACCTTAACCTCGAGACCCGACTCTAACCCGAGTTCCTTACCCCAAATCTGAAACCTAAAACCCTACATCCCTAACCACCACGCCCCCTTAAAAAAAGTTACGCATTTAAATACATTTTCCATAAAAAAAATATACTTTAAAGTCAGAATTCTCCCACGACCCCAACTGCATGTCGACCCAAAGTTTGAGAAGATAGGACGTGCACAGTGTCGCATATTTATAGCACTATACTATACTACTACTACACTATGCAGTATATATATATTATATATAGTGTAGTATATAGCCCCTCCTCCTGTTGCAGATCCTGATATAGAGTATATATAATATAGTATATATTTACATTTACATTTAGGGCATTTGGCAGACGCTTTTATCCAAAGCGACTTACAAAGAGTACATTTGTTGAAGGAGAGACGGCAATACATCGCTGTGGTACCTGAAGATGAAAGATCAGAGCAGGTTTCAATCATTCATAGTGTAGCACATAGCACCTCGACTTCTTCTGCTGCTTTGTAGTTAAGGTCAACATGGTGAACTACAGAGACCACAGACTACTTACTGCACACGCACACACACACAACACACACAACACACACACACACACACACACACCACACACACACACACCACACACACCCTCAGCCCGCGTAGCCTTCCAGAGGGGCCGACACCACACACACACACACCACCACCACACACACACAGTCACACACACGTGTGCGAGTGCCACGGCGGTGTCGTTGGGGTATTGTCGCGCGATCAATCATTGTTATGAGGCCCTGCGCTTCCTCGCTACGTTAACTCCGTGACCCCCGGACCCAATCTCAATTAAGGTCCTGATGAATCTATGATTCATATACAGACGCCTGTCGCCCGCCCGTCTCCCGCCTGTCACTCAACCTGTTGTCGTGGCAGCGCACGCGGGAAAAAAAGAAGAAGCAGAAAATAATCGTAGTTTCCCCCTTTTGTTGTAGGGTGTTGGTTTTTTTTTTAGACCTTTTTGCGAAAAATAGAATAGGAGTACTCTGGGATTCAAGAGTACATAAAAATGCACACAGAGCTAAGATGGATGGATAGAGAGACAGAGAGAGGGAGAGAGAGACAGAGAGATGGGGAGGGAGAGAGAGAGAGAGAGAGAGAAAGAAAGGGGGAGAGAGAGGAAGAGAGAGAGGGAGGAGAGAGAGAGAGGAGAAAGGGGGAGAGAGGAAGAGAGAGAAGAGAGAGAGAGAGAGAGAGAGCGGGGGAGAGAGAGAGGAAGATGTAGAGAGGGAGCGAGAGAGTTGGCAGAGAGGAGGAAAGACGGAGTAAAAATATCAAGACAACCCTTTTTGCGGCGAGGTGGGGCGTGCTTTGTGCCCACCGGAGGGGGTTAGGACGGGGTTGGGCTGCCAGAGACGAGTCAACAGAGACTTCGGAGAGCCGCACAATCGCTGAAAAGTTTGCCGAGGAATTGTTTAGAATTCCCCCCGACAAGGGAGGAGGACGACGCACAACACAGAACGCAATTTGGATTTTCTTTTTTGTTCCTCTCTCTCTCTCTCTCCCCCTCCACTCCCTTGTTTTCCTCCCACCTTGTTCCGCTGAACACAAATAGCTATTTTAACAACTTGATGCTATTTTGAATAGGGGGGCTGCAACTCTCTGAGGGTTTGCTCTAGTGAGGCAATTTGCCGGAGAACAGGTGCATTTTTAATGCTTTCATACAATTAAAACAAACTCTACCTTTTCTCCTGCTTCTCTCTTTTTAAAATGCCAGGCACCCTCCTTTTATTCTTGGCTTGAATTGATTTGGTCCGTCTAATTAAACTCCGAATAAGATGTTAATTACCTAACAAGGTCACCTCTCCATATACCACTCGGTTTTTTGTGTGTTTTTTTTTAAATCCGGTATCGTTTTTTCCCTGCGACGGGATTTTTCTCTTGCAGGATCCAAAAGGGAAAGTTGAAGAACGGTGTTAATTGCCAGTATTCGCGGTGTCCCATTTTAATTTTTCGTCCTCCTCCTCCTCCTCCTCCTCCTCTTCCTCCTCCTCCTCCTTCCTCCTCCTCCTCCTTCTTACCCCTCCCCCCCCCCCCGCCCCCGCCGCGCCCCCCCCCCCCCCCCCCACCACCACCTCCCTCCACTTCCAGAAGTTTTCCTTTCCAGGGTCTCTTCTTTAGGCTTTCACAAAATGAAATCTCACTGTGCCATTGTTCCCCTTTCTTCCTTTTAACCCCACACACACACACACACACACACACGCACACGCACACACACACACACACACTCGCAGACAATATGCCAGCTCATCACAATAATGGCCTTTGTCTCTATTTTCGCCGTCTTCTTAGTGTTTAGGTGGACGAGCGCGAGTAATCAGCACAATGGCTCGGCTCTGCTTTTGGATCAGCGAGGAGCGCCGGTAGAAAGGTTACGTTATCGCCGGCCTTATTCTTACATTGTATTATTTTAAAAGCCCCAAGCGGCCCGTCGTCGCGTCGAGCGATTTCCCCAGGATCGTCCTTCAAACCGTCGGGCTATTTTGCGGCTTACCTCCTCCACCGTCGCGCTTCCAGTCGTGTGTCTGCACGTGAACCGTCAAACGACACCGACGACGGTAGCTTTGGAGAGACGAGCACCGCTTAGCTGTGTTTAAGGTGACATCGTTCATGTGGTTTATGGACAAAAGCAGGAAAAAGCAGACAGCGAGGAGTTCAGGTAGAAGGTAGAATTCATGCTGGTACCCTTAAAACGATGGAACGAGTCCGTAGCGTGGGAGCGGTTCTGCAGTATGGAGTGGTTCCGGAGTATGGAGCGGTTCCGTAGTATGGAGCGGTTCCGTAGTATGGAACGGTTCCATAATATAAAACAGTTCTTTAGTGTGGAGCGGTTCCGTAGTATGGAACGGTTCCGTAGTATGGAACGGTTCTGTAGTATGGAACGGTTCTGTAGTATGGAACGGTTCCGGAGTATGGAGCGGTTCCGTAGTATGGAACGGTTCCGTGGTATGGAACGGTTCCATAATATAAAACAGTTCTTTAGTGTGGAGCGGTTCTGTAGTATGGAACGGTTCCGTAGTATGGAATGGTTCTGTAGTATGGAACGGTTCCATAATATAAAACAGTTCTTTAGTATGGAGCGGTTCCGTAGTATGGAACGGTTCCATAATATAAAACAGTTCTTTAGTATGGACCGGTTCTGTAGTATGGAACGGTTCCGTGGTATGGAATGACTCCGTAGTATGGAACAATTCTGTCGGATACAACCGTTCCATAGTATGAATCGGTTCCGTAGAATGGAAACGCTTCCCGAGTATGGAATGATTCCGCAGTACGGGAATGGCTCCGTAGTACGGAACGCCGTAAGAACAACGGCGTGGTTGTTGTTCTACTTGCTGTGGACGTTGCTGCTATAATACACAACTTTGAAAACAAAAGTATCACCGGAAAATTTACGTTATTTAGCATCGCGCGTTTCCCTCCAGAACAAAAAAAAAAACCCCAAACCCAAATCCTCTTCAAAGCGCTGCAGCTGTATGATGCTTTAAACAAAGGCCTAATTTGTGTTGCCGTAATGAACTGATGGTCGCGCGTTGCGGCGCTGAGCTAAATGGGCCACTGATGGATCATCTGGCGACGGGACGCGGCGCCTATTTAGAACAGCTTCCATTCTCCACGACCCCCCTTGTCATCAGCGAGGGCCTTCGCTCCGGCGTTATTAATCATCAGAAATGCTGGCTACGGGTTGGCGCCGGCTGCTGTACCCTCCTGCGCCGCGCGCCCACACCCCGGGCACCCAGCACAGACCCATGTCTCCCATGTAACTTAGGGCCGGCGGTAGCTCCGGC